>JBBPTX010001371.1:0-10597 GCA_038094595.1 Pulveroboletus aff. annulatus
CTTCCCCGCCGCCCCCGCTCCCTCTCCTTCCGCGTCGCTGCCACCTCAGATGGCAGTCCGCTCTGTCCCTCTCCCTGCCGCCCCTTGTGCGACCATCCACCGTGTGGTGGTCAACACCCTCCCAACCCCCGTCACCCTCGCCCACGTGTGCCTTCTCCGCACTCGCTTCCCTGCCCCCACGCCCCCAACCTTGGCCGTAGGAGGCTACGACCTTAGCAGGGGGGTAATTTCCCCTCTTCCCCCGTGCCCACCCCTCCTCCGCGATGAGGTTAAACTAGCAGCGGACCTTTCAACCGGTCACCTCCGAAATGAGGTTAAACTACCCTCGGTTCTTTCACAGAACGACCTCTGCAACGAGGATAAACTACCCTTGGCCCTACTGGCACCCTTGGTCCGATCTGACTCGGACACGCCCTCGGTCCCTCGGAACACCCCTGGACTTCCTCAGCAAGAAGAAAAACTGCCATCTCCGCCTTGCGCCACAGACTCTATTGAGTCATCACCTTCATTATCTCCCTCCAAGTCACTGACGAACACCAAGAACCAACGGAAGAAAGCCGCTAAGAAACTCCACGATGCCTCGCGGAACTCCTTCCTCGACTACTTAAAGGTGGTCAACCTTGCTTGAATCTTCCCACGACACCTTGCCCTTCGCCCAGCAACATGTCGTCTTCGTCTTCATCCCCCCTTGACTCTCGTCCTTCGATCCTGCCCCCATCCCACCGTCACACCACGCGTCTTCGCGACGACCTCCTCTCAGACCAGAGATACCTGGCCCTCTGCCAGATCTTTGCCACCCATGACTTAGAACTCCCCGTCGAGATATACACGTCGCTCGACTCTCCCCTCGCCGCCTTCTTTGATGTAGCCATGGAACTCAACCGAGTCGCCACGCTCCTTTCACTGCGCAACGCCCTCTCCGCGGACTACATCCACCGCGCTGTCCTAGATCAACTCTACTGCGCCCGCCTCCGCCTCTTCCATCTCGGCTTTCAGTCGGGATACGACGCATTTTTCCTCGATCTAGATGCCTACACCCGCGACCTCCCTGCCTTAGATCCCCCGCACCTCCTGTTAACTACCCCCGCCCCCACTCCTCTCCTCGGAAGCTTTTCCTTCCGCGCCCCCTCTCCCCCGCCCCCGGACACCTAACAAAGTGTGTCCTCGCCGTAGCTTCGGACGTAGTCGGGAGCTAATGTTACAATCCATCGTGCCGGGCATGTCTTTTCTCTTCGTCTTTCCTTTTCTCTTGCGCGTACGCTCACTCTTCCGCTCTTCTCACGGTTGCCCACGCCAACCCTTTACCCTTGCCCCTCAGCTCTCCGAGGTCCCCGCTACACGTACGTTATCCTACTTACGTGTTTTGTGCACTTATCTCCCTCGTGTTGCCTTATCATACACGAGTTTCTCCTTCTTACGCCGCATGCACCGGCACTTTGCATATTCTCTCTCATGCGTGGTTCTTACGCCTTCCATGGCATTCTTTCACCTTCTACTGCCGCTTCCCATGCCGGCCCTTAACCCATACCCTTGACCCTGTGACGTTACGGTCACATGGTCACCCTTCACTATATATACCAGTCGATCTGGCCTTATGCCTTTCCCTTAGCTTGAGCTTGTCTACGATATCGCGTCTAGACTAGCAATATAGCCCCCCCTTGTCCCACATCTCTGCGAGTCTCGTTCGACTCTTGAGTGAACACTGCACATCCGAGACACTCTCTCGACGTCCCCTTGATCCCTTCGGGTGCCTCCGTGTACCATCACCGCCATTGCCCCTCCAACGGTCGAACCTTTGAATCTGCCAAGTAGGCCTACGTGCAACCCTACCCGGGCCACACGTAACACATATCACCAATACTCCGCCCTCACCCCCACCAAAGATCCTAACGCCATGGATGTAGACGCCATCTGTCTCCCACGACTCACCCCTGCCGAACGAGAACAATGTTGCAAGGAGGGAAAATGCTTCCATTGCCGACAGAAAGGACATTGGGCAAGTAACTGCCCTACGTTTACATCAAACACCCTGAAGCCGAAGAAGGTCGTCCAGAGGGTTGCAGAAGTAGAAGTCGAGGACAAAGAAGAAGTCCCTCGACTAATTGAGATAGACGATGAAGATGACGATGAAGAAACAAAGGTGTCTCACGTCGCCATCACCTCTCTGGATTTTTGAAACGGAACGCTGCCTTGACGTCAGTAGTTCCTAGTACGTGTGCACCTGTACTTGTATCCACATCCAAGAAGTCAATACGCATCCCTTTGCAACTTATTGACCCTTCGCACACCATGAAAACTGTCAACACCCGTGCTCTCATCGATAGCGGAGCAGATATCAACTGCCTAGACTGGGGTTTTGCTCGAAAACATAAACTCCCTTTAGAAAAACTACCGACACCCATCCCTGTTAACAACGTCGATCAAACACCCAACGTCAAAGGAGCGATCTGCTACACCGCCTCCCTCTTCACCAACATCGACGGCATTACTCAGCATGTACGCTTCCATGTCATGCACTGTGGATCCGAGAACGTAATTCTCGGGATGCCCTGGTTAAAACTCACGAACCTCTCTATTGACTGGTTGATGCAGACAGTCAGTATCTCAGAAAACGTGGACGAATCGGCTTCCCTCTATCATATCCACGTTGCCGACCTGCGACGACATGAAGAAGCCCAACCTCGTGCATCCCCCCCGAAACCACCACGCCATGTCCTAGTTGAAACAATTCCTGACCACATCCTTTCTACGTTCCTTGACATGCCGGATGGGAATCTTTACATCCGCCGTGCACTCCACACCCACTCCTGCCAACGGATCCTCAAATCAGGATCCAGATATCACCAAACGCATCCAAAGCTTGTTGCCAAGCTTACCACCGCCACGGAACTCGCGGCCACCGCCGAGAAAGCCAAACCAAAGGTCACCCTCCCCGACGTCTACAAAGACTTCGCATCAGTCTTTGCTAAAGAATCCACCGACTCTCTTCCACCCTCTAGGCCTTACGACCACGAAATCAACGTTAAAGACTCGTTTACCCCAAAGATCGGCAAACTCTATCCGCTCACCCTAGACGAAAAGAAAGCCACCAAAGACTTCCTCGAAGAAAATCTAGCTGCTGGCAAGATCCGCCCCTCAAACTCTCCTCAAGCATCACCGTTCTTTTTTGTCAAGAAGAAAGACGGCAAACTCCGTCCCTGCCAGGACTACCGGTATCTCAATGAGCACACCGTCCGCGACGCCTACCCATTGCCACTAATCTCCGATCTCCTTGACAAGCTCAAAGGGGCCTGTGTCTTCACTAAATTCGACGTGCGATGGGGGTATAACAATGTACGTATAAAAGATGGGCACCAATGGAAAGGCGCCTTCCTTACACACAAAGGACTCTTCGAACCAATGGTCATGTTCTTCGGTATGACTAACTCCCCAGCAACCTTTCAACGTTTTATGAATGATTCCTTCCGCGATATGATCGCTGAAGGATGGTTAGTTATTTACATGGACGATCTACTCATCTTCTCTCCAGATGACGCTATCCACGTCGAACGCACTCGCCGTGTCCTTCAGCGGATGACAGAACTCGACCTCCATCTCAAACTGGAAAAATGCCAATTCGCTGTACCCGAAGTCGAATACCTCGGGATGATTGTCAAAGAGGGACAACTCGCCATGGACCCAGTCAAACTCGACGGGATTGCTAAGTGGCCGACGCCACAAAAAGTCAAAGACATCCATTCTTTCCTAGGATTCGCTAATTTCTATCGACGTTTCATTCCAGGATACTCCAACATTACTTGACCTCTCATCGACCTCACCAAGAAAACCATGCCTTGGACATGGACACCCGCTCAACAGGCCGCTTTCGACCAACTCAAGGAGTTGTTCCTTCGTAAGCCCGTCCTCTTTATGCCCGATATCTCTCGCCCCTTTGCTATGGCCACCAACGCATCAAAATACGCGTCGGGAGGAATCCTGTTACAAACCGACATGAACGGGGATTGGCACCCCTGTTCCTATTTATCTCAATCTTTCTCCTCTTCAGAACGAAATTACGATATTCATGACCAGGAGCTCTTGGCCGTCATACATGGTTTCAAGGCCTGGAGACAATACCTCCATGGCTCTCCCTTCCCTGTCAAAGTCTTCTCTGATCACAAGAATTTGATGTACTTCCGCTGTCCCCAAGATCTCAATCGCTGACAAGCCCGCTGGCTCCTCGACCTCGCCGACTACGACTACTCAATTACTCACGTCCCTGGTACCCAGCTCGCAGGCCCGGATGCCCTCTCCCGCCATCCAGATCTCCTTCCCCGTGCTGACTCTGACAACATTGGCATCACCCTCCTCCCCGATGCCCTCTTTGTTCGCCTCATCGACTCCGCCCTCTCTAACCATATTGCCTCCGCCTCCGCTTCTGACGACCTCGTCCTCCATAAACTTCAAGAGCTTGACGGCTCTCTTCCCCCCGCCCTTCACTCCCGCCTGGCCGATTGGCAGTACTCCAATAGTGTTCTTTTATATCAGGGACGCGTCTACGTCCCTCCCGACCGTGACCTTCGCCGCGCTGTCGTCCAACGTTCCCATGATCATAACTCCGCCGGCCACCCCGGGTACCTTAAGACCCACCAGCTTGTTGCCTCCGAATTCTGGTGGCCGGGCCTTGCCTCCTTTGTTCGCTCCTACGTTGATGGCTGCGCCGTGTGCCAGCGCAATAAGGCAAACACGCACCCCACCGTACCTCCGCTTGTCCCTATCCCGTCCTCCTGCTCTCGCCCCTTCCAGCAGATCTCCTGCGATTTCATCACCGATCTCCCGCCCTCCGGGGGTTTTGATTCCTTATTGGTCATGGTGGACCACGGCCTTACTAAGGGGGTAATTCTTTGCCCCACGAAAAAGACTATTACCGCCGAGGGCGTAGCAGCTCTCTTTTTCCACAAAGTCTACCTCCGCTTCGGACTCTATGACAAGATCATCTCAGATCGTGGCCCTCAATTCGCCTCTACTTTCGCCAAAGAACTTGGTAGACTTCTCAACTACGACCTCTCCCTATCCACTGCCTATCACCCACAGATCAATGGCGAAACCGAACATGTCAATCAGGAAGTGGAGACCTACCTCCGCATCTACTGCGGAGATCACCCCTCTACTTGGTCCGATCACATCTCCCACGCCGAATTTACGCACAATCACCGCCCTCACTCCGTCACTGGCAAATCCCCGTTCTATCTCATGATGGGATATGAACCCCATGCCCTTCCTATGGTAATTGCCGAAACCAACATCCCTGCCGTCGAAGCCCATCTCAAAGAACTCTCTGCTCTGCGAGACGAAGCCCTCGCATCCCATGAACTTGCGCGACAAGTCATGGCGTCTAGATCTCAGTCGAAATTCGTACCTTTCAAAAAAGGACAACGAGTCTGGCTGGAGGCTAGAAACCTTAAACGATCCATCCAAGATCCAAAGTTCGCCACAAAACGCGAAGGCCCTTTTATTATCTCCGACATTATATCCCCCGTTTCCTATCGCCTTCGACTCCCACGAACGTGGAAAATCCACAACACGTTTCACGCTTCCTTGTTATCGCCCTATCACAAAAACAACGTACATGGCCCGAATTTCCCTACACCGCCCCCGGACCTTGTCGAAGGACAAGAAGAATACGAGATTGAACGAATCATACGGCATCGAGGTATGCCATCGGCCTGTCAATACCTGATCCGATGGAAAGGGTACACCGCTGAAGAAGAATCATGGGAACCCGAGCGGAATCTGAAACATTCGTCGGAGTTATTGGAAGATTATAAAAAGCGTCACCCTCGTTCCTTCCCTCTTACATCCGCTCGCCCACCACACCACAGATAACTCCCTTCCATCTCCTACTCATGGCCATCGAATTCACCAATGTCAACTCCCCTGCCGCAGCACCCTCCACCAACCCCAGCGCAGTCCGTCTTCCCTCTCTCGACCCCGACAGGATCTCTCCTACTTGCCCCACCGCCCCACAGCCTGTCAACTTCGCCACTCTTGTTGGCAATGTTCCCCCCTCCCACGTCTCTCCCGTCTCTGGCAGGATTGAATCCTCGCCAACGTTTACACCTCCACCCCATCGGGAACCTTCTCCCGGACCCCCCTCGTTCCTAGGCGTACACTGCCCTCAGCTCGTCCACGCACCAAGCTCAGATTCTCTGGTAGCCCACTCAGGATGGGATTCCCAAGTCCCATTGGATGTTTCGTCCCATCTCCATACGGGCCGACTCCGAGAAGAGAGATTCACTGATGAGCATTATGTCCGCTTCCACTCGCTTATGTCTGATGATCGCCTCCGTGTTCCTATCAGTGTATATACTTCGGACGCTTCCCCCATCTTCACGTGGTTCGAAACCGCGATGCAAATCAACCACGTCGCCACCTTTATCTCCGGCTCAGGCCCGGTATTTCCTCACACCACACTAGGCAGGACAATACAGGACTTCATTTATCACGCGCGCTACCAATTATACTCTCACGCCTTCCAACTGGGTTACGATTCTTTTCTCCTCGACGTAGATAACCACTTCCGAGATCTTGCCGCAGCAGGTCGAGGTCTTGGCAATGAAGTCTTGCGAGACGGATCGCCTATCCACAGGCAAACGCTTAACGATTGGTGGACTGGTCGGAATGGCAGAGATCGCGTATACCCCAGACACCCTCGTTTCAATCAACGGTGCTTCCAATGTCACTGCCTCGGGCACACTCAGCTATCTTGTCAACAACACGTTTGTACAGGATGCCATTGCCGAGCCCCTGGCCATTCTCTCGCCCGTTGCCCGGGACCTTCTCGCTCTCTCGCCTCTCCTCACCTCACGCTCAGTCCTCTTCCACGTCCACAACCACACCTCGCCGCCCCCAAGCCGCGTTCCGTAACGGACAAATCGTCCATCGGGCCACTCCCCACCGTACCTCGCGTCATTCCTCCTCCTCCTCCCAACAGTCGTACCACCCCACACCATCCTCTCCACGCGCCCCCTCCCCTTACGAGGACGGAGACGAATTAGACAATGTAGGATATGCCAATATCACTGGCTCACCGGGACCCGCGTTTCAGGATTTGTAAGGAATCCTCGCTGTGGCTTCAGGTTACTAAGGGGGTAATGTTACGATTCGCTCGCAGGACGAACACTTTTTCCTTTCTTACGCTATCGGACTAATACTTTCCATTTCTCACGCTTAACCTCCATCCTTCCATGTCGTTCTACGACATTCCATATCTCCTGTAAGCGTGCCTATCCTCCACTGCACAGGTACTCCTTATCTTCTGATCTTCGCACACTGTATGCACCGACCCTTAATGTCCCCTCTCACGCGTAGTTTCGCTATTGGATTCCGCTCTTCTAACGCCGTTTCCTACGCCGGCCCTTAACCGCTGTCACACATAACTGTCACACATTCCACTTCACTATATAAACCCTTTGACAGGGCTTCTTTACGCTTTCCTTAGCTTAGTTCTACCTACGGTTAGTCGCCTAGATAGCACAAGCAATCCACTTGTTATTACTCCTCAGTCTTCGTCCTACTATTAAGTGGACGCTTCACACTCGACCCTACCACCTTCGTGTGTCTTACCCGCGAACCTTCGACCCGCTCGTCAAGCTAGACAGCGGTTACCTCTCGACCTGTCTGCATCTCAGACGGAACCCCCGACTCGGCATCCCTACGGCTGAGCCCACGTCGTCGTATACACGAACAACAGATTTTCCCAACCCTACTAGGCGTTAGTAGGTCTACGTGTGACCATACCTACGGCCACGCATAACACATCACAGACCTCACATCAGTCACCCCATCACTGTGATGTGATCCCTTATCTTTAATTACCGTTGACATCTACCATTCCTCCCACCCACAGCAGATCAACAGCTGGCTACCTCATGTACTTATTAATCTCCGCTACAGGCCAACTCCTCATGTCAATTATGTTGGGCCTAGAGGATGGACTTATGTAGATATGTATCTACACATAGAATAGTATATAAAGCGAGACTGGACAGAGCTCAGTCTCCAGTCTAGTTCTCCTGTTTAACTGCCTACAAAGCACCTCTAAGAATCCTCTCGACATCTAAGTATTGGTGATTGCCTACAAAATTGTAGTCGCGACAAAACCGTTCTTCCCAAAGTTGGTTGGTGTGACGATGAGCAGAGATGTCTAGTGGAACTTGAGAGTCCCATCCAGAGTGGGCAATTAGAGAGTCTGAGCTAGGTGCGTGGACGAGCTGGGGGCAATGGACGCCTAGGAATGAGGGAGGTCCGGGAGAAGGTTCCCGATAGGGTGGAGGTGTAAACGTTGGTGAGGATTGGATCCTGCCCAAGACGGGGGAGATGTGGTTGAAGTAAATGTGGGGCAGGCAGTAGCCTGGTGTCCTTTCTGCCAGCAATGAAAGCATCTACCTTCCTTATGGCAGAGTTCTCATTCTGTGGGGGTGAGTCAGAGGAGGCGGACAGCATCAACGTCCATAGCATTGGGGTCTTTAGCAGGAGTGGGGGCGGTGTACTGGTGATACGTGTGGTGCAAGGGGGTTTTGTGGTGAGTGGCGATTTCTTGAGCACGCTCCATGTGGGTCTGGAAGGTGATGGCCTTCTTTAACCAGTCATTGATGGTAGTAGGAACTTTCTCCATGGCCAAGATGTGGCACATGAGGGCTTCTGGGATGGTGGCTGAGTAATAGCCGATGAGGACGTTGTGGTCTGCTATGCCGGCGATGGCATAGTGGTTTTGAAACTGAGCGTTGTACTCAGTGAGCAAGGGAGAGTATCCACCATTTTTGATGGTGGTCATGTGGGTGGTGGTGAGCCAGGCAATCGCATTGCTGGTAGTGTCATGATGTTTAAATGCTATAATGAAGGCATCACGGAAGTCAGTCCATGAGCCCATCAAAATTGAGCCATCGGCTGCGATCTTCGAGGCTCGGAAGGTGTTGGCCCAGGTGAGTGCAGGGCCCTTTGTCATGTATGAGAGAGCAAATGCGATTCGCTTTGGGTTGGTGGTGTAGACCTTAGCATTAACGTTGAGGTAGAAGACTACAGAGTCAAGCCACTGCTTGGCTGTTTTGTAGTTGCCATCATATCACTCTGGGGTGCCGATGTGAAGCTCAAGGGGTTTTGTCGTCATAGTGGGCGACGGGGGACGAGGGATCGGAGGAAAGATATGGCCAGTCTGGCGTCTGGGTGTTGGAGACGGAGGAGTCTGGGGGCGAGGTATCTGCACAGAGGCAGAGAAGCTATGGGCAAGGTCACGGGTAGCAAGTTCTTTGTCTGAGTCTAATAAGGGCTCATTGGGGTCTTCATCCCAATATGCTTGGTTGGGATCATCAGGGGTGTCAGAGGAATCAGAGTGTGAAGTACGCGGAGATTCTCGGGGGTTCCAATGCAGATCAGTGGTTCGAGTGTTTCGGTGAGAAGCTATGATGGGCAGTGTATGTGATAGTACCCAAACAAGGAGGTAGCTTAGTTCTTTTGTTACGCGTGGCCATGGGTATGGTTGTGCATAGACCTACTAATGCCTAGTAGGGTCAAGAGGTTAGTCGTTTGTGTATACGATGATGTGGGACCAGCCGTGGGGATGCTGGATCAGAGATACCGTCAAGGGTGTTGATGGATTGAAGGGGTAACCATCGTCTAGCTTGACGAGCAGGTCAAAGGTTCAAGAGTTCAAGACACACGAAGGCAAGGAGCCGAGTGCAAAGCATTCACTTAATAGTAGAACGAAGACTGAGGAGTAAAGGCAAATGGATTGCTAGTACTAACTAGGCGAGAAGCCGTAGGTAGAACTAAGCTAAGGAAGAGGAACAAGAGGCCCTGTTGAAGGGTTTATATAGTAAAGTGGAAATGTGACAGTTACAAGTCACAACAGTTAAGGGCCGGTGTGGGAAGCAGCATTAGAAATAGAGTAGCCAATGGCAAAACCACACGTGAGAAGGAGACGTTAAGGGCCGGCGTATTCGGCATGAGAAGATCAGAAGAGAAGGAGTACCTGCGCAGTGGGGAATAAGCATGCTTACGAGATGTATGGAACGTCATAGAATGACGTGGAAGGATGTGAGTTAAGCATGAGAAAGTAAACAATTGGTCCGAAAGAGAAAGAAGAGAAAAAGCATTCATCCTGCGAGCGAATCATAACACTCACCCCCTCACCACCCACCTCACCATGCCTTGTACTTTGTCTAACCCAACCCCTCCTCGCCATAACCAAGCGGCCTTCCACAATGGTCAGATAGTCTGCTGAATGTCCTCTTATTATTCCTCACAACACTCTTTCTTGGTAGACTCCCACCACCCAGCTCCTTCATCCCCCCCACAGCCTTCCTCTCCTATTGAGCAAGGCAATGAGCTAGACAATGTTGGTTATGCCAACATCACAGGCTCCCCTGGCCCCGCATTTTGGGAATTGTAAGATGTCCTTGCCATAGCTTCAAAGTTACTAAGGGGGTAATGTTATGATTCATCTGCAGAGTGTATGCTTTTTCCTTACTTTCAATATCAGACTAACACTTTCCTTTTCTCATGCTGAGCTCTCACCCTTCCATGTTGTTCTATGACATTCCATATCCCTCATCAGCAT
>JBBPTX010001372.1:0-10595 GCA_038094595.1 Pulveroboletus aff. annulatus
GTGACTCGAGGATGGAAAACTTGGATGCCATAGTGGCGAAAGCGGGACCAGGATGAGAGTTGGTTGGGATGCTGAGAGACATGATGGCCTTGAATTCTGAGTAGGTAATAGCAATACCAGGGTGACCATATTCAGCTTGTAAGAAGCTGAGAGTCTTGAGGGTGGTACCGAAGGATTCAATCTTGTCTCAGATCGCTTCCGAGACTCGGAGCCAGATCATACCTAGGGCTTGATCATCAAGGTCATCCCATTCATCAAGGTCCTTCTGGTTTGATCCATCAGTGGCTGCTGTGGGCTTGCCACGCAGCATGACAGGTTGCCAGAGCTTCTTGGAGCGCAAGTAGTCCTCGACCTTCCGGTTCCAGTCCTTCCAGTTGGGGCTGGAGAGGATCGGAATGAAGTCTTTGACTTTGTCAGACATTATGGGGATTGAGAGTGGTTCTGCAACAAGTTGTCAGAACTGTGATGGTGTTAACCACTCGCTCTCAAGTGTCGCTGATGGCATGTAGCCACTCTGGACAGTGCTGCAGATAGAGTTGGGTATTCCTTTCTGGCATTTCTGCTCAGAAGGAATTGCTACCCAGGGCTCATAACCTGTTGAGCAGGATATGCAGGAGGAAGCCCAACTCACCTGCTAGTAGACAGATGGTGGTCTAGGGACAAGAGGTAAACTCATTGTTATTATCTGAGGTGGACTCGGTTCCCTATATATACTACAGAGGCTAGTAGCTACTGTATAGTACTTATGTGATGTAAGTCTCACACTAACTGTAGTAGCTAATACTAAGTAGTTCGACAGGTTTGTGTCACAGGGTTGGGACACACTAGCCAGAGGCTCCCACAGGCCATGTGTCTGAGCTTCATGATTATTGTGGATAAGAAAAAATATGGCCCCAGTCAAGTTGTTACTTTGAACCCACTCACAATGCATTTTAGAGAATTTAAATCGTGAGATAATGAGATCCAAAACATGAAGACTTAACTTAGAATATTTACTGACGTTGAAGACAAGCAATAACTTGAAACTATTCTGGTCAAAAAAATGCAGGACCAAGCTTGAAATCTGAGCAAGTGTATAAACTGTATAGTACATTTAGAGTATTGATGGGATCTCTATATCTGCTTACAGCAGTATTCAAAACTATGCAGAAAATGCGATTGAGAAAGTCGCACCTTGGATATAGCTGGGACAGGACCCCGAGTCTGCCTGAGTGAGAATGACTGTGTGAGAGCATGACAATGTTCAACCCCACCACCTGTGCCCCCCATACTGTCTCAAAAGACATAAAAACATCTATTCTGCACCTCTATTAACTGAAACAACCAAAAGACAACTTCAAATGAGGCTCAAGTCAAGTGGACTTAAACCTGAGTGGTTGTGATGAGAGAGGAGAGAACTTCAGTCAGATGGCAAAGAAACCAAGTGAACTTGACTGGGGATGCCAGCCAAGATCCTTGGGGTTTATATACTATTCTACTGTATGTACATATTGTGGTCATATCTATTGATCCATGTCTAAATGGAGCATAGGGTCAAGGGTTTGACCATGAGGTGGGCATGAGTCATAAGAAGCATAGCGGAGATTAAGAGCATGAGAGAACATGTGTTTCTGAAATGCTTCTGAAGCAGAAATGAAAGATAAGAAAGAAGCATGTTGTAAGAGTGAAATGGAAGTTTCATAAGATGGTGATTATCATGGGAAAGGAAGTGTGATGTGGGAATGGCAAGAGTCAGCACTTATGACACAGTCTGGCTGTACCCTCTTTGTTACATGTGGCCTTTGGTAAGGTTGTGTGTAGACCTACTAATGCCTAGTAGGGTCAAAGGTTTGGTCGTTCGTGTATATGATGACATGGACCAGCCATGGGAATGCTGGGTCGAGAGTACTGTCAAGGGGTTTTGACGGGTCGAAAGGTAACTGCTGCCTAGCTTGACAAGCGGGTTGAAGAGTCAAGGGTTTAAGACACACGAGGGCAGTGGGGCTGAGTGTGAAGCATTCACTTAATAGTAGAATGAAGACTAAGGAGTGAAGGCAAGTGGATTTGCTAGCACTAACTAGGCAACTAGCCGTAGGTAGAACTAAGCTAAGAAGAAGAGACAAAAGACCCTATTGAAGGGTTTATATAGTAAAATAGAGATGTGATAGTTACATGTCATAGTGGTTAAGGGCTGGCGTGGGAATCAGTATTAGAAATATGGAAACCAATAGCAAAACCACGCATGAGAAAGAGACATTAAGGGCTGGTGCATTCAGTGTGAGAAGATCAGAAGAAAAGGAGTACCCGCACAGTGGAGGATAAGCATGCTTATGAGATGCATGGAATGTCATAGAACGACATGGAAGGAATGAGGTTTAAGCGTGAGAAATGAAAAGTATTAGTCTGATATCATGAGAAGAGAAAAAGTGTTCATCCTGTGAGTGAATTGTAATATTATTCCCTTAGTAACCTGAAGCTATGATGAGGATTCCTTACAAGTCCCTAAAGGCAGGTCCCGGGGAGCCAGTAATGTTGGCATAGCTGACATTGTCCAGTTCATCTCTATCCTTATAGGGGAAGGGGGTGCAGGGAGAGGAGGGTGTGGGGTGGTATGAATTTTGCGAGAAGGAGGATGACTGATGAGAGGTACAACAGGGTGTGGCTCTATGGACGACTTGTTCATTGTGGAATGCGGCTTGGGGTCAGTGTGGAGTGGACATAGATGAGGATTGAGAGCAAGAGGACATGAGGCGGGAGGCAAGGGAGTGAGATGGTCTGGGGCAGCGGGTGAGAGAGTGACCTGGTGCTCATCATAGGCATCCAGTACAGGTATGCTGTTGACAAGACAACTGGGTGTGCCCAAGACAGTTGCATTGGAAGCAACATTGATTGAAATGGAGGTGCCTGGGGTATACACGGTCTTGGCCATTATGACCTGTCCACCAATCATTCAGTGTCTGCCTGTGGATAGGTGATCTGTGTCTCAAGACTTCATTGCCAAGTCCTCGACCTGTGGCAGCGAGGTCTCGGAAGTGGTTATCGATGTCCAGAAGAAAGATATCGTAACCCATCTGGAAGGTGTGGGAGTATAGCTGATAATGCATGTGATAGATAAAGTCCTGCATAGTCCTACTGAGGGTAGTATGAGGAAAGATCGGGCTGGAGCTGGAGATGAAGGCGGTGATGTGGTTGATCTGCATTACGGTTTCAAACCATGTATAAATAGGGGAACTATCTGAAAAATATATGCTAATGGGAACATGGAGACGATTGTCAATCATAAGTGAATGAAAATGGACATATTGCTCATCAGTAAATCGTTCTTCTCAGAGGTGGTTAACATGCTGATGAGCCGAGATATCTATGGGCATTTGTGAATCCCAGCCCGAATGGGCGATAAGGGAGTCAGAGCTGGAGGTGTGGATGGGCTGAGGGCAGTGGACGCCTAGGAAAGACAGGGGTCCAGGAAAAGGTTCCTGATTGGGCAGAGGAGTAAACACTGGTGAGGATTGAATCCTGCCCGAGATGGAGAAGATGTGGGAGAGGGGAACATCACCAACAAGAGTGGTGAAGTTAACAGGTTGAGGGGTGGCGGGGCAAGTAGGAGAGACCCTTGTGGGGTTGGTAGTGGGAAGATGGACAGTGTTGGGGTTGGTAGAGGGTGCAGCGGTGGGGGTGTTGACATTAGTGAATTCAATGACCATTAGGAGAAGGTGGAGTGGGTTTATCTGTGGTATGGTGGGCGAGCAGGTATAAGGGAGAAAGTGTGAGGATGACGTCTTTTATAATCTTCAAGTAACTCTGATGAATGTTTCAGGTTCCACTCAGGTTCTTATGATTCTTCTTCTGCAGAGTATCCTTTCCATCGGATCAGGTACTGGCGGGCTGATGGCATTCCTTGATGCCATATGATTCGTTCTATTTCATATTTCTCTTGTCCTTTGACAAGATCCAGGGGCGGTGTAGGGAAGTTTGGGCTGTGGACATCATTTTCACGATAAGGTGATAACAGTGAAGTGTGGAACGTGTTGTGAATTTTCCACATTCGTGGGAGTTGGAGGCGATAGGAAATCAGAGAAATGATATCAGAGATAACAAAAGGGCCTTCATGTTTTGCAGCAAACTTTGGATCTTGAATGGATCTTTTGAGGTTCCTGGCTTCCAGCCAAACTTGCTGTCCTTTTTTGAAAGGCATGAATTTCAACTTAGATCTGGACGCCATGACTTGATGCGCAAGTTCATGGGATGTGAGGGCTTCGTCCCATAGAGCAGTTAATGCTTTGAGATGGGATTCCATGGCAGGGATGTTGGTTTCAGTGATCACTGAGGGAAGGGCGTGGGGTTCATATCCCATTATGAGGTAAAATGGGGATTTGCCAGTGATGGAATGGAGGTGGTGATTATGCGTGAATTTGGCAAGGGAGATATGTTCGGACCAAGTAGATGGGTAATCTCCACAGTAGATGTGAAGGTAGGTTTCAACTTCTTGGTTGACACGTTCAGTTTCACCGTCAGTCTGTGGGTGGTATGCTGTAGAGAGGGAGAGATTGTAATTGAGGAGGTGTCCAAGTTCTTTGACAAAGGTGGAGGCAAATTGCAGACCACAGTCAGAGATAATTTTGTCATAGAGGTCAAAGCGGAGGTAAACTTTATGGAAAAAGAGTGTGGTAATTCCCTCAGCGGTGATGGATTTCTTAGTGGGGCAAAGAATTACCCCCTTAGTAAGGCCGTGATCCACCATGACCAATAACGAGTTGAAACCCCCTGACAGTGGGAGATTGGTGATGAGATCACAGGAGATTTTCTAGAAGGGGCAGGAACAGGAGGAGGGAATAGGCACGAGTGGGGGAGAAGTGGGGTGTGTGTTTGTCTTATTGTGCTGACAGACAGCACAACCATCGACATAAGAGTGGACGAAGGCGAGACCAGGCCACCAGAATTCAGATGCAATGAGTTGCCAGGTCTTAAGGTAGCTGGGGTGACCAGCGAAGGTGTGGTTGTGGGAGCGCTGGACAACAGCACGGTGAAGGTCATGGTCAGGAGGGATGTAGACACATCCCTGATACTGGAGGACACCATCGTGGTATTGCCAGTTAGAGAGGTGAGAGCAAAAGGCAGGGGAAAGGGAGTAGTCAATCTCCTGTAATTTGTGAAGAACAAGGTCGTCAGAAGCAGAGGCAGAGGTGATGTGGTTGGAGAGGGTGAAGTCGATGAGGTAGATGAAGAGGGTGTTAGGGAGGAGGGTGACACTAATATTGTTGGAGTCAGCATGAGGAAGAAGATCTGGCAGTCAAGACAGGGTGTCGGGGCTGGCAAGTTGAGTACCGGGGACGTGGGTGATTGAGTAATCAAAGTCAGCAAGGTCAAGGAGCCAGTGGGCTTGACATCGGTTGAGATCTTGAGGGTGACAGAAGTATGTCAGATTCTTGTGGTCAGAGAAGACTTGGATGGGGAAGGAAGAGCCATGGAGGTATTGCCTCCAGGCTTTGAAACCACATAGAACAGCCAAGAGCTCCCTATTGTGGATGTCATAGTTGCGTTCTGAAGAAGAGAACAATTGTGATAGATAAGAACAGGGGTGCCAATCCCCATTTGTGTCTGTTTGTAATAAAATACCACCCGACACATATTGAGAGGTGTCAGTGACCATGGCAAAAGGGTGAGAGATGTCAGGCATAAAAAGAACAGGCTTACAGAGGAACACCCCTTTGAGTTGTTCGAAAGCGGCTTATTGTGTGGTACCCCAAGTCCAAGGCATAGTCTTTTTGGTGAGATCAATGAGTGGGCGGGTGATGTTGGAATAGCCAAGGATGAAATGTCTGTAGAAATTAGTGAAACTGAGGAAGGAATGGACATCTTTGACTTTCTGAGGTGTAGGCCATTTAGCGATTCCATCTAGCTTGACAGGGTCCATAGCAAGCTGCCCCTCTTTGACGATAATTCCAAGGTATTTGTTATGCGTGGCCTTGGGTGAGATCATATGTAGACCTACTAATGCCTAATAGGGTCAAGGGGAGTCTGTCGTTCATGTATATGACGACGTGGGACCAGCCATGGGGATGCTAGGCCGGAAGTACCATCAAGGGTTTTTGACGGGTCGAAGGTAACCGCTGTCTAGCTTGACTAGTGGGTCAAGGGATCAGAGACAAAGACACATGAAGGCAGATAAGCCGTAGTATGAAGCATTCACTTAATGGTAGAACGAAGACTCGAGGAGCAAAAGGGGATGGATTGCTAGTGCTAACTAGGCGACAAGCTGTAGATAGAACTAAGCTAAGGAAAAGAGACGAAAGGCCCTGTTGAAGGGTTTATATAGTAAAATAAGGGTGTGACAGTTACGTGTCACAATGGTTAAGGGCTGGCATGGGAAGCAGCATTAGAAAATAGAAAAGCCAATGGCGAAACCACGCATGAGAAAGAGACGTTAAAGGCTGGCGCACATGGCATGAGAAAATTGGAAGAAAGGAGTATCTGCGCAGTGAGGGATAAGCATGCTTACAAGATGTATGGAATGTCATGGAATGACATGGAAGGAGCGAGGTTAAGCGTGAGAAATGGAAAATATTAGTCCGAAAGGGAAAGTAAGGAAAAAGTGTTCATCCTGTGAGCGAATTGTAACATTACCCCCTTAGTAATCCGAAGCTATGGCGAGGATTCCTTACAAGTCCCTGAAAGTGGGTCCCGGGGAGCCGGTGATGTTGGCATAGCCGACATCATCTAGTTCATCTCCATCCTCATAGGAAGAGGGGGCGCAAGGAGAGGATGGCATGGGATGGTAAGACTGTTGAGAGAAGGAGGACGACTGACAGGAGGTTTGGCAGGGGGTGGCTCGACGGACGATCTGTCCACTGTGGAACGCGGCTTGGGGGTGGCGAGGAGTAGACGTAGTCATAGATGAGGACTGAGCATGGGGAGAGGTGAGACAAGAGGTGAGAGGGCGAGAGGACCCTGGGCAACAGGCGAGAGAATGGCCAGGTATGTGTCGGCGGCATCCTGTACAGATGTATTGTCGGCACAATAACTGGGTATGCCCAAGATAGTGGCACTGGAAGCATTGTTGGTTGAAGTGGGGATGCCCCGGGTAAACGCGATCTCTGCCGTTTCGTCCGGTCCACCAGTCATTTAGGGTTTGCTGATGAATGGGTGATCCATCCCTCAGGACTTCATTCCCAAGTCCTTGACCAGCAGTGGCTAGGTCTCGGAAGTGGTTATCGATGTTGAGGAGGAAGGTGTCATAGCCCATCTGGAAGGCATGAGAATACAACTGGTGTCGTGCATGGTAGATAAAGTCCTGCATGGTCCTGCCAAGGGTTGTATGAGGGAATACCGGGCCAGAGCTGGAGACAAAGGCGGCGATGTGGTTGATCTGCATCGCGGTTTCGAACCAAGTAAAGATGGGCGAGCCATTGGTAGAATAAACGCTAATAGGAACACGAAGGCGATCATCAGACAAAAGCGAGTGGAAGCAAACATAATCCTCATCAGTGAACCTCTCCTCTCAAAACCGGTTGGTATGGCGATGGGCAGAGATGTCTAGAGGAACTTGGGAGTCCCATCCTGAGTGGGCGATGAGGGAGTCCGAGCTGGGTGTGCGGATGAGTTGGGGGTGATGGACTCCTAGGAACGAGGGAGGTCCGGGAAAAGGTTCCCGATGAGGTGGAGGTGTAAACGACGGCGAGGACTGAATCCTGCCAGAGATGGGGGAGATGTGGGATTGGGGAATATTGCCAATAAGAGTGGCGAAGTTGACAGGCTGTGGGGCGGCGGGGCGAGTAGGAGAGACCCTCTTAGGGTCGGTAGAGGGAAGATGGACGGTGCTGGGGTTGGTGGATGGTGCAGTGGCAGGGGTGTCGACATTGGTGAATTCAATAGCCATTAGGAGGAGATGGAGTGGGTTTATCTGTGGCGTGGTGGGCAAGCGGGTGTGAGGAAGAAGGTGTGAAGGTGGCGTCTTTTATAGTCTTCTAGCAACTCCAACGAATGTTTCAGATTCCGCTCAGGTTCCCATGAGTCTTCTTCGGCAGAGTACCCTTTCCACCATATTAGGTATTGGTGGGCCAACGGCATTCCACGGTGTCGTATGATATGTTCAATTTCGTATTCTTTTTGTCCCTCGACAAGGTCCGGAGGCAGTGTGGGGAAGTTCGGGCTGTGAACGTCATTTTCGCGATAGGGCAATAAGAGAGAAGTGTGGAACGTGTTGTGGATTTTCTGTTATGCATGGCCGTGGGTATGGTCGCACGTAGACCTACTAACGCCTAGCAGGATCGAAGGTTTGGTCATTCGTATCGATGACGACAATAGGGCCAGCCGTGGGGTTGCTGGGTCAAGGGTTCTGTCAAGGACGTTTTGACAGGTCGAAGGTTAACCGTTGTCTAGCTTGACGAACGGGTCAAAGGTTCTAGGTGGAGACACACGGAGGCGGGTTGGCCATAGTGTGAAGTGCTCACTTAATGGTAGAGCAGAGACGCAAGAAGTAAGGGTGATGAATTGCTTTTGTGCTAACTAGGCGACAAGCCGTAGGTAGAACTAAGCTAAGGAGAAGAAGGACCCTGTTGAAGGGTTTATATAGCGAGGTAAAAGCGTGATGGTTACGTGTCACAATAGTTAAGGGCCAGCATGGGAATCAGTGTTAGAAATAGAAATCCAATGGCAAAACCACGCATGAGAAGGAAAACGTTAAGGGCCGGCGCAAACGGCATGAGAAGAGCAGAAGGTAAGGAGTACCTGCACAGTGGAGGAATAAGCATGCTTACGAGATGTATGGAATGCCGTAGAATGACATGGAAGGAATGAGGTTAAGCGTGAGAAAAGAAAAGTATTAGTCCAAAAGAGAAAGCAAAGAAAAAGCATTCATCCTGCAAGTGAATCGTAACATTTTCCATGGTCGTGGGAGTTGGAGGTGATAGGAGACAGGGGAAATGACGTCAGAGATAACAAAGGGTCCTTCGCGTTTTGTGGCGAACTTCGGATCTTGGACGGTCCTTTTAAGATTCCTGGCCTCCAGCCAGACTTGCTGTCCCTTCTCGAAGGGCACGAATCTTGACTTAGACCTGGACGCCATGACTTGTCGCGCAAGTTCATGGGATGCTAGGGCTTCTTCTCGAAGGGCGGTTAGTTCCTTGAGGCGGACTTTGACTGCAGGGATGTTTGTTTCGACAATCACTGAGGGAAGGGCATGGGGTTCATATCCCATCATGAGGTAAAACGGGGATTTGCTGGTGATGGAGTGAGGGTGGTGGTTGTGCGTGAATTCAGCGAGGGGAATATGATCGGACCAAGTGGAGGGGTGATCTCCGCAATAGATGCGGAGATAGGTCTCGATTTCTTGGTTGACGCATTCAGTTTCTCTGTCGGTCTGTGGATGGTATGCCGTGGAAAGGGAGAGGTCGTAATTGAGAAGTTGGCCAAGCTCTTTAGCGAAGGCGGAGGCAAATTGTGGGCCACAGTCTGAGATAACTTTCTCGTAGAGTCCAAAGCGGAGGTAGACCTTGTGGAAAAAGAGCGCTGCTACTCCCTCCGCCGTGATAGACTTCTTCATGGGACAAAGAATTACCCCCTTAGTAAGGCCGTGGTCCACCACGACCAATAACGAGTCAAACCCCCTGGATAAGGGGAGATTGGTGATGAGGTTGCACGAGATCTGCTGGAAGGGGCGAGAGCAAGAGGAAGGAATAGGGGTGAGTGGGGGAGTGGTAGGGTGCGTGTTCGCCTTGTTGTGTTGGCACACGGCACAACCATCAACATAGGAGCAGACAAAAGTGGCAAGGCCAGGCCACCAGAACTCGGAAGCGACAAGCTGGCGGGTTTTAAGGTAGCTGGGGTGGCTGGCAGAATCATGGTCATAGGAGCGCTGGACGACAGCACGGCAAAGGTCACGGTCGGGAGGGACATAGACGTGTCCCTGGTACTGAAGGACGCCATTGGAGTACTGCCAATTGGCGAGATGGGAGCTGTTGCGTCTACAAATCTTTGCAGGCAACCACTTGGAATCTAGGCGTCGAGAGGAGGATTTCTTAAGACACTACTTTTGTAGGAGAGGAACAAGAGAACTAGACTGGAGACTGAGCTCCGTCCAGTCTCGCTTTATATACTATTCTACTTGTAGATACATGTTGTGTATCAATCTAGATACATATCTACATAAGTCCATCCCCTAGGCCCAACATGATCAGCATGAGGAGTCGGCCTGTAACAGAGATTAATAAGTACATAAGGTATCCAGCCATTGATCTGCTGCGGATGGTAGAATGGAAGATGTCAACGGTAATTAAAGATAAGGGATCTCATCACAGTGATGGGGTGACTGTTGTGAGGTCTGTGATGATCATGAAGTATTAAATACGTGCTGTGATCAGTGGGCGAAAGTGAAGCCCACTGATCTAGAAGGGCCCATAGATCCCCTGTGTCTAGCACAGTGTCTAGGTCAGGTTTTCCCTTGATTAAGATAAAGGAAGATGAAAAATATGAAAAATATATAGCTGTAACACCAACACATGATGGGTGGCGTGGCCGCCTAGATTGATGCGAGATTCAGATTAGAGAATCTATTCGTGCTTAAGGGTTATGTAGCGTGCTATGGCTATGAAATGTTTTCTTTGATACAGGCACATAGC
>JBBPTX010001373.1:0-10593 GCA_038094595.1 Pulveroboletus aff. annulatus
ATCAAAGTTTAAGCCCCGCCACCGACTTAGCATCATTAAGGTACCCAACCACCCCATTAAGAAGCCCCTCAGCAGACCCCTTCGCATGGCCAGAAGAACC
The DNA here is from genome assembly GCA_038094595.1 of Pulveroboletus aff. annulatus. Lineage (NCBI taxonomy): Eukaryota > Fungi > Basidiomycota > Agaricomycetes > Boletales > Boletaceae > Pulveroboletus > Pulveroboletus aff. annulatus. Next base: position 101 of record JBBPTX010001373.1, read on the forward strand.
ACAAAACGTTCGCTTAAACACCACATTAGGAGCAGCACGCGCAGAAGAAGAAATTGTCTTAGCTAGGAGACAATACAGAGAGGAAAGCATTGAAGCTCTATATGCAGACATAGAGGATCAGCCACGAGTAAAGAGACAACGTCATGAACAGACAATAAAGAGAAACAACAGAGGCAGTCGTATTCAGTTAAGGGTACAACAAAGAAAATCATACAAGTACTAGATAACCAATCACAATGTCTTTCATCCCCATTTCCGCCACAGATCTCCGTACCACCTTCACAGACACAGGTGCCAACCACCTGGAAGCTATTGCGCAGTTCGCACAAACACAAGACAATCGATATGATCATCTTAGCAGTGAGATAGCACAACTAAAGAATGCAGTAGCACGAATTGAACAAATGATCCAAACGTTAGCCGGACAACCAAGACCACCTATGAGGCAACCAACCCCAAGCGGATCAGGGGCAGCATCCTCAAAACCCAGTATCAACACATCATGAAAGGTAGAAGTCTTCGCAGATCCAGGAGACTTTGATGGGTCGTTCGCCAAATTTGATGAATGGTGGGCAAAGATTCAATCCTGGATACTCATCAATCAGCATGCAATAACACCACAAAGCGGAGATGCAATCCTAGCAGTCTTATCCAGACTAAAAGGGCCAAGGGTGGGACCCTTCGCACAACTAAGATTGCAAAGACTCTTTACAAACCAAGGATATAGTTGGGCAGACCTCGAAGGGGAATTAAGAGACCTCTTCAGAGGGAGTAACGTCAAGGACAGAGCCGTAAAGAAAATAAACGAAATGAAACAAGGAAGCATGCAACCAATTGATGACTTCCTTGTAAAATGGTATGCGGAATATGAAAAGGCAGAACTGGGAGATCCACATGGAGTATATCTCTTAGAACAAAACGTTAAGAGATACATTATGGATTACATTTGGAAGAACGGCCTAAGGAAAACAACGGTCAATGAAACAATGGAGACCTTGAGATCTGTAGGGCATCACCTTGAAAGTCTAGACCTCATCAGAGGAAGAACGCAGTTTAGATTCGAATCAAACAAAAGGGAAAAAGATCCGAATGCCATGGATATCTCAGCAGTGCGAAAAGAAATCAAGTCATGCTATAATTTTGGCGAAACAGGGCATTTCGCTAAGCAATGCAAGAAGCCCAGCACCAAATGCGACCTCTGTGGATGGTCTAACGGCCACAAAAAAGATTGCCGACGCAGGCAAGTAAGAAGTACATCTTCGGATGACGTAAAAAGCACCGAACACATTTACACTTCCGGCACACAAGCCGAAAAAGGAAAGGGACGTGACCCCATGGCAGCAATAAGGGGCATGTCGTTCGAAGAAGCAAGGGTGTTCTTCAGGGACGTTGAAGATGCCAAGAACAAGAAGTCGGCAAAAGGCAGAGCCTAGATTCAGGAACTGGGTCTGATCTAGGCAAAGGTAAGCGTAAGCAGGTACACTTTCCAACGGACAATCGTTTCTCTAGTTTACGTGTTTACGATACAGAGGCAGCGCCTTCCACTATTATTTCTTCTTCTTTGCCGATAGAGGAGTCCTTTCAGAGGCTCGGCCGGGGCGTTACACCGGTGCTTAATTCCTCTTCAAGGAAAGCTAACCCTTCGATCTCACCTGCAGATCAAATCCCAGATGAAGGAATCTTTTGTAGATCACTCAAAATTGATAACGAACTAAAAATGAAGATAAAGGTAAAACCTAAAAACACTGATCAAGATTTTATTTCAGTATCAGCACTCTTGGACTCAGGCGCAAACTGCGTCTTTGTAGATAACGTATTTGCCATGCAACATGCACTCCCACTAAGACAACTCGCACAACCCCTCACTGTCTACAATGTAGATGGTACACAGAACGAAGCAGGAAAGATTACGCACGTCGCATCTCTCTTGCTTGACTACAAAGGACATCGAGAGATGGTCGAAGCAGAAGTCACCAGTTTAGGAAAGAATCAAATGGTGATCGGCTACTCTTGGTTAAAAAAGCATAACCCAGATATCAATTGGAAAACTGGGGAAATTAAACTAAGAAGCTGCGGAAGAGAATGTTGGGAGCTTAGAGATAAAAGCGTCTACCTCAGGCTACTAGAAAAGGAAGAGCAAGAAGCACAATACAAAGTCTACGAAAAAATAAAAACACTAGAAAAAGAACAAAATGAAAAACAAGAAAGAAATATTAGAATAGGGCAAGCAGTAGACGAAGAACTTAAATCTCTTATGGATCAGAAGAAGTCCGCTGCAGAACTCGTACCAGAATGCTACCATGAGCACCTAAAAGTATTTGAAGAAAAGGCATCTACTAGAATGCCAACGCGAAAATCTTGGGATCACGCTATAGATCTTAAAGAAGACTTCCAGCCGAAGAAAGGAAGACTTATACCCCTAAGCGCAGACGAACAGAAGGAAGTATCAGACTGGCTAGAAGATCAGTCATCTAAAGGATACATCAGACCTTCTAAATCTCCTCAAACGTCACCAGTCTTTTTCGTACCAAAGAAAGATGGACGAAAACGAATGGTACAAGACTATCGCTATCTAAATTCACAGACAGTACGAAATAACTATCCTCTCCCTCTCATTTCGCAACTCGTAGACCGACTAAAAGGAGCTAAGCTATTTACTACGTTGGATCTCAGATGGGGATACAACAACGTACGCATCAAAGAAGGTGATGAATGGAAAGCAGCCTTCGTCACGCATAAAGGAACCTTCGAACCTCTGGTCATGTTCTTCGGATTATGCAACTCTCCAGCCACTTTCCAGACCATGATGAATGAATTATTTGCAGACATGGAAGACATCGTAGTAGTCTACATAGACGACGTCATGATATTTACCAAAATGGACAATGAACAAGAGCACGCAGAAATCGTCAAGAAAGTACTAAAGCGTTTAGAAGAGAACGACCTCTTTGCCAAACCAGAAAAGTGTCACTTCTTCAAGAAAGAAGTCGACTATTTGGGAATGGTCGTAGGACAAGACGGGATCAAAATGGATCGCAAGAAAGTCGATGCTATTTTAGATTGGCCAGCACCCATTAACGTAAAAGGGGTACAAAGCTTTCTCGGTCTTGCCAACTACTATCGCTGATTCATCAAAGGATATGTGCAAGTCGCCAGACCTCTAAACGACCTCCTAAAGAAAGATGTCTCTTGGAAATGGGACTCCCCACAGCAAGAAACTTTCGATAAACTAAAAGAACGATTCACCACAGCTCCCATTCTCGCCTATCCAGACATCAATTGTCAATTTCGTCTAGAAACGGACGCTTCTGATTACACAACAGGAGCAGTATTATCTATATTAAAAAAAGACAAATGGCATCCAGTGGCATTTAGCTCGCATTCGATGTCACCCGAAGAAAGAAACTATCCTATTGCAGACAAAGAAATGTTGAGCATCATCAGGGCGTTAGAACAATGGCGTCATTATCTAGAAGGAACAGAACACCCATTCGAAGTATGGAATGACCATGTGAATCTTCAGTACTTTATGAAAGCACAAGACTTGTCTAGAAGACAAGCCAGATGGGCACAATATTTGTCCAGATTCAACTACGCCTTTGTATACAAACCAGGATCGTCCAACGCAAAAGCAGATGCTCTCTCTAGAAGAGAAGATCATGCACAGGGAATAGAGGATGACAACAAGGGCATAACTATGATATCCCCGGAGCGGATAAGGACAACATCATCCAAAGTCGCAATCTACGATGAAGGAGCACAGCTACATCAAGATATATTTAACCAAACATGTCTCTTGACGGAGACAGAAGTACAGAAGTTATGTAAAGAGCACAAAGTATGTGAAGAAGCAAACGGACTTCTTTACCAAAAAGGAAACCGGTTATACGTTCCGGCCAAAAACGGAGATAACGAAGATTTACGAATCAAAACCCTTAAATTATGTCACGACTCGCCTATGGCAGGTCATCCCGGAAATGAAAAGACTATTGATCTAGTCTTACGACACTATTGGTGGCCTGGCGTCACAACTCAGATTAAAGACTATATATCTCGTTGCGATCGATGCGCACGAATGAAACCTTCCAACCAGCCTAGCTCTGGTTTATTACAACCTTTAGAAGTCCCTAGCGGATCCTGGCAAGACATATCCGTTGATTTTGTCACCGATTTGCCAGAAAGTAACAGATCAGACAGCATTCTTGTAGCTGTAGATCGCTTCTCGAAAGAAGTGGTGCTTATCCCTTGTCGCAAGACGACATCCGCCATTGAGACAGCAAGTCTCTACCTACATCATATCTTCAAGCACCATGGAATTCCTTTATCTATTGTGTCCGATCAAGGACCACAGTTCGCTTCACAAGTCATGGCAGAGCTATGCAAGAAGCTTAACATAAAACAATGTTTGTCTACTGCACATCACCCACAAACGGATGGTCAAACAGAAAGAATGATCAGGAACGTGCAGCAGTATTTAAGAATATTCTGCACAGAGCACCAAGACGAATGGGCACAATGGTTACCCATCGCACAATTCAGTTATAATTCTAAGAGGCAAGCCTCCACCAAGAAGTCTCCATTTGAAGTCACTCGTTCCTATATTCCGCGCATGGGAATAGAACCCATCACATCATCCTCCAAGGCACCAGCTGCCGACGAATTCCTATCTACCCTACACAATGTGACAGAGCAGACTAAATTAAATCTAGAATAAGCTCAGCTGCACATGAAAGCACAAGCTAATAAACATAGAAAGGAGACTCCTCCCTATAATGTTGGAGATAAAGTGTGGTTATCCACAGATAACTTAAAGTTGCCACGTGCAAGTCGCAAGTTAACAGAGTGATGGCTAGGGCCATATGACATCATCACACTAGTTGAGGATAATGCAGTAACCCTTTGTTTGCCATCCTCTATGCAAATCCACCCAACTATTAATGTATCACAGATTAAGCCTTATAAGAAAAGGCTTCAGGGACAACCTGAAGCAACTGCTCTCTACAATTGTAGTAGTGAGGGAGCTGAACATCTAATCTTATCTGTATAAAGAGTGAGACAGATTATATAATCAGATCAAAGGGGAGATGACAGATGAGATGGGGAGCGTATGTATGATCTCTCGAGTTGTTCTTTGTTATTCGGGTGAATAGGAGAGGAGCTTGCTGTGACTGTGATGTTCACAAGAAGAGGCTGGATTCTTCTTGGGCAAGAGAGCAGAATGTATCAAAGTGAAACAACTTAGGGAAGTACTCCCAAGTGTTCTATGTATTTATACACTATAATACAGTAGGAGATACAATGTTCTAAATCAGCTGGGTAGAGGGTAAGGGTGTAGGGTATGATGTAAGTGTGAAGCAGGGCAATGTACATGCTGGCTAAGGTGAGGCAAATATGAAAGAATGGAAGGGTGAAGTGAGTGAAGTAGGTCTAAAGCATGGTAATTAAGAGAATGCGTATGTGGTGAGGCATCTAGACCAGTGATGTCATGATGACATTATATCTTATCTAATCAGTAAGAAGGAGAAGAAATTGCAAAGGAAGTGATCTTAGATAAGATCATGGAGAGATAAGATTAGATAAAGTGAAAAATGCGAAAATGTTAGTAGCATGAAATCAATTCGTAACACAATCTGTCATCACTCCCAGCCCTATACAGGTAACCAAGGACCAAGATAACTTATATGAAGTAGAAAAAATCATTGCTAGTAGATTCAAAGGTCATTGTCTTGAATACCTAGTCCATTGGCTAGGCTATGATGAGACAGATCAAACTTGGAAACTGGAAGAACATCTTCTACTGGGTATGCTTGATACCATCAGCAATTTCACAGAAAGTATCCTTCTGCACCTCAAAGGTTGTGGATGTCTCATTTGGCATTTATATGATGCTTTTACAAACGCAAAGATCTCACTCTTCCATCAACATACCCTTTTGATTGTCTTGAAGTCGATCCTTAGATGGGGGGTAGTGTTACAGCTATGAATTTTTTATCCTTTACCTCATACATATAGACACATCTTTATCTTATCAAGGGAAAACCCAACCTAGACACTGTGCTAGACACAGGGGATCTGCGGGCCCTTCCAGATCTGTGGGTTTTACTTTTACCTCTTCATCTATAGTCCCACAGATCACCGCATGTATTTAATTCATCATGATCATCACAGACCTCACATCAGTCACCCCATCACTGTGATGTGATCCCTTATCTTTAATTACCATTGACACCTTCCATTCTACCCACCCGCAGCAGATCAACAGCTGGCAACCTCATGTATATATTAATCTCCATTACAGGCCAACTCCTCATGTCGATCACAATTGAGCCTAGGGGATGGACTCATGTAGATACATATCTAGATCAATACACAACATGTATCTACACAGTAAACAGTATATAAAACGAGACTGGACAGAGCTTAGTCTTCAGTCTAGTTCTCTTGTTCCACTCCTACGATTTATACCTAAGATAGTCTCTGTTACAGCTATATATTTTTCACCCTTTACTTTGTGCATATGGATGCTCTCTTTATCTTATCAAGGGAAAACCCAACCTAGACACTGTGCTAGACATAGGGGATCCACGGACCCTTCTAGATCTGTGGGCTTCACTTTCACCTCTTCACCTTTCACCCCACAGATCACAGCACATATTTAATACACCATGATCATCACAGACCTCACACTAGTCACCCCATCACTGTGATGTGATCCCTTATCTTTAATTACTGTTGACACCTTCCATTCCACCCACCTGCAGCAGATCAACAGCTGATAACCTCATGTATATATTAATCTCCATTACAGGCCAACTTCTCATGTTGATTATGTTGGGCCTAGATGATGGACTTATAAAGATACATATCTAGATTGGTGCATAACATGTATCTACACATAGAATAGTATATAAAGCAAGACTAGATGGTGTTGCGACTACAATCGTTATAGGCAATCACCAACTACTTAGATGTCGAGAGGATTCTTAGGGATGCATTTGTAGGTAGTTAACAGGAGAACTAGACTGGAGACTGAGCTCCATCCAATCTCATTTATATACTATTCTACATGTAGATACATGTTGTGTACCAATCTAGATATGTATCTTTATAAGTCCATCCTCTAGGCCCAACATAATCGACATGAGAAGTTGGCCTGTAATGGAGATTAATATATACATGAGGTTATCAGCCGTTGATCTGCTGCGGGTGGGTAGAATGAAAGATGTCAACGGTAATTAAAGATAAGGAGATGAGATGACTAATGTGAGGTCTGTGATGATCATGATGTATTAAATATGTGCTATGATCAGTGGGGCAAAAGTGAAGGGCTGAAGAAGAAGCCCACTGATCTAGAAGGGCCCGTAGATCCCCTATGTCTAGCACAGTTGTCTAAGTCGGGTTTTTCCTTGATAAGATAAAGAAAACGTCCATATGCGCATAGTAAAGGATGAAAAATAATAGTTATAACAGACAGAGCTAAGTCTTCAGTCTAGTTCTCCTGTTTAACTGCCCACAAAGCACCTCTAAAGAATCCTCTCAATGTCTAAGTGATTGGTGATTGCCTACAAAGACTGTAGTCACAACAGTCTCTCCTCTTAACATCTAAGAAGATAGTGATTGCCTGCAAGATTTGTAGTTGCAACATTGGCCAGGTGTCATAACTCAAATCAAAAACTATATATCTCATTATGATCAATGCACATAAATGAAGCCTTTGAACCAGCCTAGCTCTGGTTTATTGCAACTCTTAGAAGTCTCTAGTGGACTCTAGCAGGACATATTGTTACAGATCTTCCAGAAAATAACAGATTAAACAGCAAGTCTCTATCTACATCACATCTTTAAGCACCATGAAATTCCCCTATCTATTGTGTCCAATTGAGGACCACAATTTGCTTCACAAGTTATGGCAGAGCTATGCAAGAAGCTTAATATTAAGCAACATCTATCCACAGTGTATCATCCTCAGATAGATGGTCAAATAGAAAGAATGATCAAAAACATTTAATAGTATTTAAGAATATTCTATGCAGAGCATCAAGGTGATTGGGCTCAATGTGTGTCAATTGCACAATTCAGTTATAATTCTAAAAGGCAAGCCTCAACAAAGAAGTCTTCATTCAAAGTCACTCATTCCTATACTTCACAAATAAGAATAGAACCCATCACATCCTCCTCCAAGGCACCAGCTGCTGATGAACTCCTCTCAGATCTACACAAAGTGATGGAACAAACTAAATTAAATATAGAATAAGCTCTGCTATACATGAAAGTGCAAGCTGATAAACATAGAAAGAAGACACCTCCCTATAACATTGATGATAAAGTATGATTATCTACAGATAAATTAAAGTTGCCATGTGCAAGTCACAAGCTCACAGAGTAATGGTTAGGGTCATATGACATCATCATGCTAGTCAGAGATAATGTAGTAACCCTTCACTTGCCATCCTCTATGCAAATCCTATTACAATCATCTGCAAGGTGTAAGCTTTTTCTTTGCTTTCTTTGTCAAACTAATAGTTTTCTTTCTTATGCTGAACTCCCATCATTCCATGTTGTTCTACAACATTCCATATCTCTTATCAGCATGCTTATTTCCTCACTGCACAGATACTCATTTCTTTCTGCTCTTCTCATGCCATATGTACTAGCTCTTAATGTTTCATTCTCACATATGCTTCATTGATATTCTTTTGCATTCTATCACATTCTATTGCCATTTCCATGCTGGCCCTTAGGTGTCTCCCACACCAGCCCTGAACAGGTCTCTATTACTATATAAACCTTTCAACAGGGCCTTTCATTTCTCTTCCTTAATCTAGTTCTACCTATGGCTTGTTGTCTAGTTAGTCCTAGCAATCATAGTCCCCTTGCTCCTCAGTCTTCATTCTACTATTAATTGAATATTTCATACTTAGGCTTACCAGCCTTCATATGTCTTACCCTGAACCCTTGACCCTACTGTCAAGCTAGGCATAGATTACTCTTGACCTATCAACACCCTTGATGATACCATTGGCTAGACAACCCCACAGCCTGTCCCTATTGCTATCTAAACAGACAACTGAATCCTCAACCCTACTAGGCCTAAGGCATTTATAGGTTAATACATGATCTTATTCAAGGCCATGTGTAACAAATCCACCCAACTGTCAATATACATATTATGGATTAAAACTTATAAAGAAAGGCTTCAGAGACAACCTGTTATTGCTCCCAGCCCTATACAGGTAACCAAGGAGCACAATAACTTATATGAAGTAGAAAGGATTATTGCTAGTAGATTCAAAGGTCATCACCTTGAATACCTAGTTCATTGGCTAGATTGTAATGAGATAGCTTGAACTTGGGAACTGGAAGATCATCTTCTACCAGGTGCAAGGAGTTCAGGAATTTAGAATAGATTTTAATTACCATTCACATCTTCCATTCAACCCACCCACAGCAGATCAATAGCTGGTAACCTCATGAACTTATCAATCTTCATTATAGGCCAACTTCTCATATAGATCATGGTTGAGCTTAGGGGATGGACATATGTAGATACATATCTAGATCAATACACAACATGTATCTACAGTATAAATAGTATATAAAGTAAGATTGGACAGAGCTCAGTCTTGAGTCTAGTTCTCTTTGTTCTCCTCCTATCAAGCACCTTTAGCATGAGCTCAACATCTTAGTAGTTTGGTGATTGTCTACAGACTTATAGTCATAACATCTCAAACACTAACTCTACTGCCAAGCTAGACATAGATTATTCTTAACCCATTAATGCTCTAGATGATACTCTTGATCCAGAAACCCCATAGCTGGTACCCCATTGCCACTATCATAGGTGATTGACCCATTGACCCTCTTTGAATCTCAAGTAATTGTATGTTTACATACAACCATATTCAAGGGCCATATATAACAAATTTTATACTTGAAATAGAACTTATGCTAAAATTTATTATTTTGAATTAGTTAATATATTTATCTATACATCAAATTTTTGCCACATGTACCAGATAAAAGATGAGAAATATATATATACTGTAACAACAGATACTTTGTTTCTCTATCTTAACCTAGTTCAACCTATAGCTTGTGACCTAGTTAGTCTAGTAATCCATTGAATCTTGCTCCTGTGTCTTCATTCTACTATAGTAGACTCCCACATAATGCTTACCTGTCATAATCCATACTCTCTTATAATCCATTGCTTTTCTGATTTTCTAAGTCAGTATGCAGTGATTTTGTATTCATAATCCATAACCCATATCATTTTTCCATGACCATAAGCTATACTATGTAGGAAGATACTATTTAATTTTTATCTGACAAGTCTGCAACACCACAAAAATGCGCAACTTTGAGGTGGTGAAAAATGCGCATTTCCCACCATCTCAAAGTTGCGCATTTTTGTGGTTTAGAAAGTTGCGCGATTGTATCAGCTTTCATAGGTCACGCAATTCCATTTTCTTCAAAGTTGCGCGATATTGACC
>JBBPTX010001374.1:0-10592 GCA_038094595.1 Pulveroboletus aff. annulatus
ATGCCCCTGCTACCGGAGCGATTACTGGTGTTGGTTGTGGTTGCAGTGGTACTTGTGGTGGTGCTTGTGGTTGAGCAAGCATTTGGATTAGTTGTTCAATGCATCCTAATGCTTGGTTAAGTCTGATGACTTCGTCTGTGAGATGTTTATATTGTTGCTCTTGTGTCTGAGCGAATTGCACAATTGCTTGTTGATTCTTACTCCAATCCCCCTCTTTGAAGATTTCTGTGAGATCAGTGGACATGATGGATTGGAAAGACATGGTGATTGTAAGGAAAGACTAGTACTTGTAGTTCTTTCTTTGCTGAACCCTTAGCTGTACTTGGCTATAACGATCGTTCCTCCTAATCGTTTGTGGGTATTCTCTATGCTGCCTCTTAGTGCGAGGTTGTTGTTCTTCATTCTTTTCTACTGACTGCTCTCTGTATTGCCTTCTTGCGATGCTGATCTCTCTCTCTGCTATTTGGGCATCTAGTGTTGCTTCTAGGTGAACATTACGTTGTGCTGTGGGCCAGGTGAAAGGGTCATGGCCTATGACATTAGGGATAGGGGTTGAGGGTTGTCTAAGCAAAGCTAGATCTGTTGCTGGACTTAGGGTTTGTGATGAGGGTGTGGGGTCCTAATAGTACGTGTGACCAGTGAATCTTAGATCGGTGGTGATGACGTCTATGTCTGTGCCATTTCCAAAGCTTTCAGGGCAAAGATCTTGTTCCATGATCCTCCAAGACTCTTCTTCTGTGACTGCCAGGTCTGGCCAGTCGTTGGGGTCTTCTTCACTCCCTATGCTTGCTCTAGGTAGCGAGATCTCCCTGGGCTCTACTTTAACTATGGGTTCTGCTAGGGCTACGGGTACATCTGCTAATTCCCAAGGGTTGGTCTGATCGACCCAAGGGGTGTATGCTATGAAGGGGAGAAGGGATCGGTGAAAAGAGATGGGCATTGCTTAGAGCCTGTGGTAGCGAAGTGGGAGGCTTAGTATGCATCTGCTGGTTCAAGTGGTTGGGTATGAAGATAATGGACAGTCTAGTTCTAGTGTTGCATCTACAAGTCTTTGCAGGCAACCACTTGAACACTAGGCGTTGAGAGGAGTATTTCTTTAAGGTACTACTTGTAGGAGAGGATCAAGAGAACTAGACTGGAGACTGAGCTCCATCCAGTCTCACTTTATATACTATTCTATGTGTAGATACATGTTGTGTATCGATCTAGATACATATCTACATAAGTCCATCCCCTAGGCCCAACATGATCGACATGAGGAGTCGGCCTATAACGGAGATTAATATATACATGAGGTTGCCAGTCGTTGATCTGCTGTAGGTGGGTGGAATGGAAGATGTCAATGGTAATTAAAATAAGGGATCACATCACAGTGATGGGGTGACTGATGTGAGGTCTGTGATGATCACAATGTATACGTGTTGTGATCAGTGGGGCAAAAGGTGAAGAGCTGAAGATGAAGCCCACTGATCTAAAAGGGCCCATAGATCCCCTGTGTCTAGGTCAGGTTTTCCCTTGATAAGATAAAGAGAATGTCCATATGTGTGAAGTAAAGAGTGAAAAATACATAGCTGTAACAGGTCTCAGCCATTATGGCCAGTCCACCAGTCATTGAGAATTTGCCTGTGGATCAGTGATCCATCTCTCAGGACTTCATTTCCAAGTCCTCAACCTGTGGCAGTAAGGTCTTGGAAGTGGTTATCGACATCAAGGAGGAAGGTATCATAATCCAATTGGAAGGCATGGGAGTATAACTGGTAGCGTGCGTGGTAGATGAAGTCCTGCATAGTCCTGCCGAGAGTGGTGTGAGGAAAGACCAGGCCTGAGCCTGAGATGAAGGCGGTGATGTGGTTTAACCACATTGTGGTTTCGAACCAGGTATAAATAGGGGAACCATCTGAAGAATAAACATTAATGGGGACACAGAGATGATTATCAGACATAAGGGTATGAAAGTGAACATAATTCTCATCAGTAAAACGTTCCCCCTGGAGGTGGTTGACATGCCGATGGGCAGAGATGTCCAAAGGCATCTGGGTATCCCATCCTGAGTGGGCAACTAGAGAATCCGAGCTGGGTGCATGGACAAGCTGTGGGTGGTGGACACCTAAGAACGAGGGGGGTCCGGGAGAAGGTTCCTGATAGGGTGGAGGTGTAAACAATGGTGAGGATTGAATTCTGCCCAAGACTGGGGAGACATGGGATTGGGGAACATCACCAACAAGAGTGGCGAAGTTGATAGGCTGAGGGGTGGCAGGGCGAGTAGGAGAGACCCTCTCGAGGTCTGTAGCAGGAAGGTGGATGGTGTCGGGGTTCGTGGAGGGTGCAGCGGCAGGGGTATCAACATGGGCAAATTCAATAGCCATTAGAAGAAGGTGGAATGGGTTTATGTGTGCCATGGTGGAGGTGTGGATGAGAGAGCAAAGGTGCAGGGATGGCATCTTTTATAGTCATTGAGCAGCTCCAATGAATGTTTCAAGTTCCACTCAGGTTCCCAGGATTCTTCTTCCGTGGAGTACCCTTTCCATCGGATCAGGTATTGACAGGCTAACGGCATACCTCGATGCTGTATGATTCACTCAATTTCATATTCTTCTTGTCCTTCGACAAGATCTGAGGATGGTGTAGGGAAGTTCAGTGTTACGATTCGCTGCTGGGACTACTCTTTTTCCTTGCTTAACATTACGAACTGACACTCGTTTCATTTCTCACACTTACCTCGCCACCTTCTACATCATTCTACGACATTCCACATATCTCGTAAGCGTGCTTACCCTTCACCGCGCAGGTACTCGTTCGTCTTCTGATCTTCTCACGCTGTATGCGCCGGCCCTTACGTCTCTTTCACATGCGTGGTTTTTACTATTGGCTTCTGCTCTTCTCACACTGTTTCCCACGCCGGCCCTTAACCATGTGACGCGTTACCGTCACCCTTTTCTCTTCACTATATAAACTCTTCAACCGAGTACTTCGTTTCTTTTCCTTAACCTAGTTCTACCTACGGCTTCCGCCTAGATAGCCCTAGCAATCCATCCAGTGTCTTCATTCTACACTTGAGTGAATGCTTCACTCGAATACGCTCTCCGCGTCTTCGTGTGTCTAACCTCGAACCTTTGACCCTATTGCCGGTGTGGCATAGATTACCTCGACTACTTCGCACAATGCTTAGTAGACTTAGATCGACAACCCCACGGCCGACCCCTTTCCTACGGATATTTTCAACCGTAGCACCGAGACCCCCTCGTCCTCTTGTCTCTAGACACTTGTAGGTTTACGCGCGACCTTACCCAAGGCCACGCGTAACAAAAGAACTAGGTTTCCACTCGTCGCGCACTATCACGTACGCCCACCATTTCGTCCTCTCGCCATACTTGAACCACCGACTCCCGTTGGAACCCGCGAGACCCCCTTCGAACCCATCACTCAGACTCCTCGGATACTCCAGACGAACCCAACCCAGACACCTGGGAAGAAAACCCCGACGAACCCCTCCTTGACTCTGACGAAGAAGACGCTACCCGCAATCTTTCCCACCACCTGACTGCCTCTCTGCAAATCCCTCGTCCCCCTACGCCACCGTCTCCCACCCCTCGTCGCCAAACCGGCCATATCTTTCCCCCGATCCCACCAATGTCTAACAAACCCGTTGAACTCCGTATTGGCACCCCCGAGAAGTACGATGGCGACTACAAAACGGCCAAACAATGGCTCAACTCTGTCGTCTTCTACTTGAACATCAACTTCGACGTCTACAACACTGCCCCAAAACAGATAGCCTTCGCGCTGTCATATATGACCAAAGGACCCGCACTTACGTGGGCCAACACCTTCCGCGCCTCAAAGATCGCCAACGATGGATCCATCTCTATGGGTTCCTGGGACAATTTCCGCGACGAATTTCTCAAAGCGTTCAAACACTACGACACTACCGGGAATGCCATAGCCTGGCTCACCACCACTCGCATGACCATCACAAAAGGAGGTGGCCATTTCCCCTCGCTCACAGAATATAACGCTCAGTTCCAAAACCATTACGCCATCACTGGCATCACCGACCACAACGTCTTAATCGGCTATTATTCAGCCGCCATCCCCGAACCCCTCATGCGTCGCATCCTCGCAATGGAGACCGTCCCCACCACCATCGACTCGTGGCTTAAAAAAGCCGTAACCTTCCAAACTCACATGGACCGTGCGAAAGAAATCGCCGCTTGCCACAAAACCCCCACCCGCACCACATACCACCAGTACTCCACCCCCGCCCCCGCCAAAGACCCAAATGCCATGGACGTAGACGTCGTCCGACTTACCAAGCTCACCCCGGAGGAACAAAAGAAATGCATCAGAGAGGGACGATGCTTCCGTTGCAGACAAAAAGGGCACATATCATCCAAATGCCCTGGATTCCCAAATGCCCTGAAGCCAAAGAAAACGGTCCAAAAAGTGGAAGAAGAAGACGACGATGTCCCTTCACTCGCTAAAATCGAAGAGGATGAAGATGACGATGACGAAGAAGCAGTAGCGCGAGTTAACGTGGATTTTTAGAAAGGAAGATTACCTCGACGTCAACCCCTTCCTCATATACGTGTGCCCCTGTACTCTTATCCCAATCAAAGAAATCTATGTGCATTTCCCTCCAGCTCGTAGACCCTTCGCACACAATGAAAACCGTCGATACCCACGCTCTCATTGACAGTGGGGCAGATATCAATTGCCTTGACTGGGGGTTCACCCGAAAACACCAACTACCCCTGGACAAACTCCCGAAGCCCATCTCAGTACGAAATGTAGACCAAACAATAAACGCCAAAGGAGCGATACAGTTCACCTCCTCCCTCTTTCTCAACATTGAAGGCGTCGCCCAACAAGTACTATTCCACGTTATGCATTGTGGAAACGAAAACGTTATCCTCGGATCGCCCTGGCTTCGCGTCACCAACCCCGACATCAACTGGACAGCCAGGACACTCTCTATCTCGGAAAAGATAGATGAATCTGCTACGCTCTACCACTCCTTCGCCCGAGATACCAAACGACACAGTGAATGTTTCCCAAGGACTACCCCTCCGCCACCTCCGCAACACACCCTAGTGGAAACTGTCCCGAACCATGCCCTCTCAATTTTCCTAGATCTCCCCGATGGTGGACACTATGTAAAATCAGCTCTCCATCATTATGCCTGCCAACGAATTACACATTCCGGGTCCAGATATCATCAAACGCACCCGAAACTTGTCGCAAAAATAACCACTACCACTGAACTCGCCGCTGCCGCCGAAAAGGCGAAACCCAAAGTAACCCTTCCAGACGCCTACCAAGACTTCACCTCCGTCTTCTCGAAAGAAACGGCGGACTCCCTTCCTCCCTCTCGCCCATACGACCACGAAATCAATGTCAAGGATTCCTTCATCCCAAAGATAGGGAAACTCTACCCCCTGACCCCGGACGAGAAAAAAGCCACCGAAGACTTTTTAGAAGAAAATATCGCCGCCGGAAAGATCCATCCTTCCACCTCCCTCCAGGCTTCTCCGTTCTTCTTTGTCAAAAAAAAGGACGGGAAACTCCGCCCTTGTCAGGACTACCGATACCTCAATGAACACACCATTCGCGACGCCTACCCCCTTCCCCTCATCACGGACCTTCTTGACAAACTCAAAGGTGCCCGCGTTTTCACAAAGTTCGACGTTCGATGGGGATACAACAATGTCTGGATCAAGGACGGACACCAATGGAAGGGAGCATTTCTTACACACAAAGGACTCTTCGAACCTTTGGTCATGTTCTTCGGAATGACTAACTCCTCTGCCACGTTTCAACGATTTATAAACGACTCCTTCCGCGACATGATCGCCGAAGGATGGCTCGTTATCTACATGGATGACCTCCTCATCTTCTCACCCGACAACGACACCCACACAGAACGAACTCACCACGTCCTACAATGAATGACTGACCTCGACCTACATCTCAAGTTGGAAAAATGCAACTTTGCCGTTCCCGAAGTTGAATACCTCGGAATGATCGTCAAAGAAGGTCAATTCGCCATGGACCCTGTCAAACTTGACAGTATCGCAAAATGGCCTATCCTGAAGAAAGTCAAAGACGTCCGTTCTTTTCTAGGATTTGCCAACTTCTATCGTAGATTTATCCCGGGATACTCCGATATTGCTCGCCCCCTCATTGACCTCACAAAGAAAACCCAACCATGGGACTGGTCACCTGCTCGCCAGACCGCCTTTGAACAACTAAAAACCCTCTTCACACGACGACCAGTCCTCTTCATGCCTGACATCACTCACCCCTTCGCCATCGCCACGGATGCCTCCAAATATGCCTCAGGAGGGATCCTTCTCCAGACCGACTCCAACGGTGATTGGCACCCTTGCTCATATCTCTCTCAGACGTTCGCTCCCGCCGAAAGAAATTACGACATCCACAACCGAGAACTCCTTGCCGTCCTCCGCGGATTCAAAGTGTGGCGACATTACCTCCACGGTTCCCCATTCCCCGTAACGGTCTTCACCGACCACAAAAACCTCACGTACTTTCGTTGCCCCCAAGACCTGAACCGTCGACAGGCCCGCTGGATGCTAGACCTGGCGGACTTCGACTATTGCATCACCCACGTCCCCGGACCCCATCTCACTGGTCCGGATGCCCTTTCTCGCTGCCCTGATCTCCTCCCACACATTGACGATGACAACACAGGCGTTGTTACAGCTATGTATTTTTTCACCTTTACTTAGTGCACAACGGATGCTTTTTTATCTTATCAAGGGAAAACTGTTATGATTCGCTGCAGGGTCTACTCTTTTTCTTTACTTAACGTTACGGACTGACACTTATCTCTTTTCTCACGCTTAACTCGCCACATTCCATGTCGTTCTACGACACTCCATATCTCTCGTAAGCGTGCCTATCCTTCACTGCGCAGGTACTCGCTCTTCTTCTGCTCTTCTCACGCCGTATGCGCCGGCCCTTATGTCTCTTTCCTCTGCGCGGTTTTGCTATTGGCTTCTGCTCTTCTCACGCCGTTTACTGCGCCGGCCCTTAACACTACGTGACGCGTAACCGTCACATTTTACCTTCACTATTTAAACCCTTCAACAGGGCACCTTTCGTCTTTCCCTAACCTAGTTCTACCTACGGCTTGTGCCTAGATAGCTCTAGTAATCTACCCTGGTGTCTTCGTTCTACACTTGAGTGAACGCTTCACACATCTACGCTCTTCGTGTACGCGTGTGTCCTACCTCGAACCCTTGACCCTACCGCCAGTGTGGCATAGGATACCTTCGACTACTACAACTACCGTTTAGTAGACCTCGACCGGCAACCCCACGGCCATCTCCTTGGACGGATATTCTCAACCGTCGTCACAGACCCCTCGACCCTAGGCCCTGTAGGTCTACGCGCGACCATACCCAAGGGTCACGCGTAACAAAAGAACTAGGTTATCCCCACTCGACGCGCACTATCACGTACGCCCACCATTTCACGCCACACCCGAACCACAGATTCTCGCTGGAACCCCTGAGAACCCCTTCGAACCCACCACTCAGACTCTTCGGACACTCCGGAAGACCCCAACCCAGATTTCTGGGAAGAAGACCCCGATGAACCACTCCTCGACTCCGACGAAGAAAACGCTACCCGCGACCTTTCCCACCACTTGACCGCATCCTTGCAAATCCCTCGTCCCCCTACACCACCATCCCCCACCCCTCGTCGCCAAACCGGCCATATCTTTCCCCCAATCCCACCGATGTCTAACAAACCCGTGGAACTCCATATCGGCACCCCTGAGAAGTACGATGGCGATTACAAAACGGCCAAACACTGGCTCGATTCCGTCGTCTTCTACTTAAACGTCAACGCTGACGTTTACAACTCCGCCCCAAAGCAGGTAGCTTTTGCGCTGTCATATATGACCAAAGGACCCGCACTTACGTGGGCTAACACCTTCCGCACCTCGAAAATCGCCAGCGATGGATCCATCTCGATGGGTACTTGGGAAAATTTCCGCGATGAATTCCTTAAGGCGTTCAAACACTACGACACCACGGGAAATGCCATCGCATGGCTTACTACCACCCGCATGACCGTCACCAAGGGTGGCGGATACTTCCCTTCGCTTACTGAGTATAACGCTCAGTTTCAAAACCATTACGCCATCGCCGGTATCACTGACCACAACGTCTTGATCGGCTATTACTCGGCAGCCATCCCCGAACCCCTCATGCGACGCATTCTCGCCATGGAAACTGTTCCCACTACCATCGACTCTTGGCTTAAAAAGGCCGTAACCTTCCAAACCCACATGGACTGTGCGAAAGAAATCGCCGCTCGCCACAAAACCCCCACTCGCATCACGTACCATCAGTACTCCTCCTCTACTGCCAAAGATCCGAATGCGATGGACGTAGATGTCGTCCGACTTACCAAGCTTACCCCGGAGGAACGAAAGAAATGTATCAAAGAAGGACGATGCTTTCGCTGTAGGCAAAAAGGACATATGTCGTCAAAATGCCCTGGATTCCCGAACACCCCAAAACCAAAGAAGCTTGTCCAAAAGGTGGAAGAAGAAGAGAAAGACGATGTCCCTTCGCTCGCCAAAATCGAAGAAGAAGACGACGACGACGAAGAAATGGTAGCGAGAGTTGTTGCGGATTTTTAGAAAGGAAGACTGCCTCGACGTCAGCCCCTTCCTCGTTTACGTGTGCCCCTGTACTTTTATCCCAGTCAAAGAGATCTATGCGCATTCCCCTCCAGCTCATAGACCCCTCGCACACAATGAAAACCGTCGACACCCCCGCTCTCGTTGACAGTGGGGCAGACATCAATTGCCTCGACTGGAGCTTCGCCCGAAAACATCGACTACCCTTGAATAAACTCCCGAAACCCATCTCCGTACAGAACGTAGACCAAACTATAAACGCCAAAGGAGCGATACGGTTTACCTCCTCCCTCTTTCTCGACATCAAAGGCATTGCCCAACGGGTACTCTTCCACGTCATGCACTGCGGAAACGAAAACGTCATCCTTGGATCTCCCTGGCTCCGCGCCACCAACCCCGAGATTAACTGGACAGCCAGGACACTCTCAATCTCGGAAAAACTTGACGAATCCACTGCCCTTTACCACTCCTTCGCCAAGGACACCCAACGACACGACGACCATCTCCCAAAGACAAAAACTATTCCACCCCTTCAACAGACCCTTGTAGAAACCATCCCAAACCACGCCCTCTCTATCTTCCTGGACCTCCCCGACGGCGGACATTACATCAAATCTGCCTTACATCATTACGCATGCCAACGCATCACTCGTACCGGATCTCGGTACCACCAGACTCACCCGAAACTTGTGGCAAAAATAACCACCGCTACCGAACTCGCCGCTGCCGCTGAGAAGGCGAAACCCAAGGTCAACCTCCCCGACGCATACAAAGACTTCGCCCACATCTTCGCCAAAGAGTCAGCTGACTCCCTTCCCCCGTCACGACCCTATGACCACGAAATAAACGTCAAAGACTCCTTCACCCCCAAAATAGGGAAACTATATCCTTTAACCCCTGACAAGAAGAAGGCCACCGAGGACTTTCTCGAAGAAAACCTCGCCGCCGGAAAAATCCGCCCTTCAAACTCCCCCCAAGCCTCCCCCTTCTTCTTCGTCAAAAAGAAAGATGGGAAACTCCGCCCCTGTCAGGACTACCGATACCTCAACGAACACACGGTTCGAGACGCCTATCCGCTCCCGCTCATCACGGATCTCCTCGACAAACTCAAGGGGGCCCACGTATTCACTAAATTCGACGTCCGTTGGGGATATAACAACGTCCGGATCAAAGATGGACATCAATGGAAAGGAGCCTTCCTTACCCACAAAGGACTCTTTGAACCCCTAGTTATGTTCTTCGGCATGACCAATTCCCCGGCTACCTTCCAACGATTCATGAACGATTCCTTCCGCGATATGATCGCAGAAGGATGGCTCGTCATCTATATGGACGACCTGCTCATTTTCTCCCCCGACGAATCCACCCACACCGAACGCACCCGCCGTGTCCTCCAGCGAATGACCGAATTGGATCTCCATCTCAAACTAGAAAAATGCACCTTCGCCGCCCCTGAAGTAGAATACCTCGGGATGATAGTCAAGGAAGGACAACTCGCCATGGACCCTATCAAACTAGACGGGATCGCCAAATGGCCGACCCCAAAGAAAGTTAAAGACGTCCGCTCATTCCTTGGTTTCGCCAATTTTTACAGACAATTTATCCCCGGTTATTCGGACATCGCTCGCCCCCTCATCGACCTCACCAAAAAGACGCAACCCTGGGACTGGAACCCCACTCGCCAGGACGCCTTCGAACAACTCAAGGCGCTCTTCACACGAAAACCCGTCCTCTTTATGCCCGACGTAACCCGCCCCTTCGCCATCGCCACCGACGCTTCCAAGTACACCTTGGGAGGAATCCTCCTCCAAACTGATTCGAATGGGGATTGGCATCCTTGTTCCTACCTCTCCCAGACTTTCGCTCCTGCCGAGCGTAACTATGATATTCACGACCGTGAACTCCTAGCCGTCCTCCG
>JBBPTX010001375.1:0-10580 GCA_038094595.1 Pulveroboletus aff. annulatus
CGGTGGTAGTGGCCCAAGTGGGGGTGACGCGGTGACGACGGATCCGCATTGGCGTCGTTGTGTGGCCTGTGTCGGAAATTTCTTCTAGTTTAATTGTGTTTACACAGAGTGGTGGTGGCATGTCGCCACTGTTGTCGTCGAGAGGTGGTGGCGTCGTGGATGTCGATAGCGCGCGGTGGTGGCGGTCACCAGCCGTGGTCAATGGCGCATCGCAACCATAACCGGTGCCCATTTTCGGATTTTTGAAAGACCGGTTCGGCCTCGGTCCTTCCAGAAAAGGCAAAAATACCGGACCGAACCGGACTTTCAAACTCTACTCCTACTAGGCACACCCTTCGACATAGTCAAAACGATGGGTCGCTGGTCAGGAGACACATCCACTCTATACTTGCGGAAACATGCGCTCATCTTCGCTCATACTTACAAGACTGGCAGGACATGGTAGAGCGGCTCACAGCTCATGCCATGCCGCCACCCCGCCTAGTAGGTTCGTACCACATGCTGCTCCTCCGCCAAGGGAGAGCTCTCATCTCGCGTCGCAGCATGCTCCTTCATCCCGGGAACGCAGCTCTCCCCTGCTAGCGTCGCCTCGGGCCAGAAACCCCTCATTCCATTCTGTACTTGGTCGTTGTATCTACTCTTTGGACAAGCGCAGGCTAGCGGCAGCGCTTCGTCTCACGCCACCACTTGCCCGTCCTGCGTCTCGCCCGCTCCTCGCCGCCTTTCGCCATACCCACTCACCACACCCAGGTCTCAAACCTCGTTTGAAGCACCTCGCAGGCACCTCTCCATCCTGGGATCTCGAGCGTGTCGGCTGGCGGGATCTGGGCTCCCTGCGAGGTGTTCCCACCCTCGCAGCTCGTGCCTGGCCCCCACTGCCGTTCGGGGTCGAAAGCGCTACGCACTTTGCCCACTCTCACTCTCCACCACCCGCATCTCCACGCCGCACACCCGCAGCACAGTCCAAAGACCAGTTACTTTGACTGTAGCCAATCAGCTTCAAGAGTTGTCTCTGACTTTTCACGGGCTAACCACTTTAATAAAGAAGATATATATGTACAAGGAATTACGACAAGTAGATAGCTGCAAGTACCAAGCAAGTTCGTTGGCAGTCGAAGATTAAACATTACACTTTAGTGTACCACGGTGAACAAGTTACCTCGTAACAGTACAGATTTCCATTTAGAGAACCCCCCAGCTTGAGAGCTTGACTCCTGGTTCAGGATGTCTCACCTGTGTTCCTCCGATTAGCTTCAGGATCCAAGTAGAGGTCTGCCACCCGAGTTCCCTCAGGCTCACTACTCATTCCTTCTGAACTTGGTCCAGCCTCTGAGTCAAGCCCCTGTCCAGACAGGCTGGTGGGAAACAGCTCATTATCCAACGCTGCTATTTGTCTGTCCACCTCCTTGCTCATATCCTGCGTCGAGTCTCGTTGCGCGGCAAAATCTCGAAGATTGAGTACAACACGTTGTCCAGTGACTGACAGAAAAGGATATGTGACACTGGCGTTCAATTAAACGAAGCCTCAGAAGGTACTGGGCTGAAGTGCACATCCTAGTTCACTCACAGTGACGCGGCAAAGGTTTCTGGTCCCTTTTTGACGTGTCGTAATTAAAATGTCTAGGAGCATCTTTAAAATCGAACTTTACCTGATTGTAGACGGTTCTAATTGCTTCCGTGTCAAAATGAAGGATGCTGATGGACTGAATACAACATACATGCACATGATGCTGAACAAGACGTTGAACAACGTTGCCTGCGCATTCGCTGGGTTGATATCCAACAGAATGTTGGGGGAATACTCACGATATAAAACAGCAGCGCTGCAAGGCCAGTCAGAGTATTCAGAGCAGAAAAAGCAATCAAGTCCTCACCATCCCGTGCGAGAAGATGGAACAACCGCGTCGGGTACAAGCCACGACTCCCCCTGGCCAGACGCCAGAGGCTACGGCACACTACCACAATTACCAAGGCATCAAAAAATAGTCTGTTCCACGAAAGAGTGTTGAACATGATGTACGTAGGTTAGCCGTAATTCACCCACGGTACAAGCCATGACATCCACTGATTTAAACATGACATTAACGACTCTCAATCGTCGTGAAAGGAAAAGAAACTCACGGGGCCCGCTAGAAGGTCTGGAGATCAAACTAAAATAATAAAAAGAGATATGCGACATACGAGATATCAGCGCAACACATACGCCAGTCCCCTTGAGATATACGAATTGTAAGGCTGCCAAAAGGCCGTGATATACTGATGGAATACCAAGAGATGACACTTACAATTAGCCATCGTTCCGAAGTGGCTTAGTAGCCCGATAAGAATAATGGTGAAGGAGACATAAATTGCAGTCAAGGTTACTGCAATACTACGCCTGCATCTCAAGATTGCACAAGCACGTATCACAACTAGAACTGTGCGTGACCATCCAGTGAACGAACATATTGAAACGTATGTGGCGTACTCACGGCGGATAGATTCACCCGAAAATACAGAAAAGAATGTGCTGCATAACTGGAAGGCCACGCAAAACTTGCCACATGAGTGAGTTCATTGTGTATATAACAAAAAGCACGAGGTGAAAACAGACCTTTTTGGACCCGTGACTCAAATAGCCTAACTCCTGCAGTGTAAGGGCTGTTTGTCCAATTAGATTCCCATACCGGTTGAAGAGAAAGAGCACATTGACGAATGTCCATGGTGCATTCCAAATATGTACTACCTAAGGCAATTCATTTTGGACAAGTTTGTCTAAGGCTATCGCACGAAGCGTACCTCAAGGGGAAGAGTAAGCAGATAATCATAAACAAGTATAGAATTTCCTGCAAGGGCGAATAGCCTTGACGGGAAGGGTTCAGCTAGTGGTATGACTGAATGATGTAATACCCACTTGCAAGTGAACAACTGGCTCAGAAATGCTGAAGGGATGGACATAGCTAACGACGAAATCAACCTAAAGGACGCATCTGTGAGTTTAAAAGCAACGCGAAAACCCGCACAAGACCCACTTCGACAGTTGCTCACTGGCAAAGGTAAATCCCGGTGATGCCCTGATGCTTAAGATGAGAGATGGTACTGCCTGGTGATCTCTCCCTCGTGTACCGATTAGGAGACAGACGAAAGTGAGTGCCCTCCATGGTGCATGTGTAGGAATATATAGTGGCTTCCCACTGCGGTTCCAAGCTGTGCAGTACACGGCCTGCCTTGAGGGACCCTGACGTTCTAAAAAGTAAGAAATGCTACCACGAACGTAAGGTCGGTAATGGATAGCTTCGAGGTACACACACCAGCGTCCTGAACTCAAATTGTGTCTGGGTTGCAGTTCGGCATTCTAGTCGATTTAACCCGGGTAACCACTGCTCCTGTTTTGATGGTGAATTGCCGATGTTTGATTTAAATGCTCGGGGCACAAATCCCCTAAGCATACTACGCACACCAAGTTGAGTGGAGCAGGCGCACTTTCCTCGGCACAACTAGGCGATTGTTCTATATGTAGAGTCACTTCAAAGTTCTGTCGTTCACTGTATTCGACTTGAACATTAGTCAGAGGTACAACATGTCAGGTTTTACATACTTATGGCAGAAGGATTTTCCCAAGTTGTGATTGCAAGGGGATATAAGTTCGACTAGGTTAATATTTTCTGCGGACACCGCATGATACGTACCCTGAAGGGAAACGTAAGTACCTAGATATTATAAACCATTGACTAATCCTTACCGAGCTTCGGATTGGCTAGTGCCATTCTGAGAGCATAGAAAGGTCCGTCATTACACTGATTATAGGTAGAGTGTCTCTTGGAGGTAAATTCTCCGCCGAAGCATAGAAGAATACGTGCACAGACACAATATTGTAAACGTGTGATCGACCCATCCCGGGGCCAAATGCAACGTGAGATAAATGAGAAAACTGAGAGGTCGCAGGCGCGGATCGACGATGATTTACTAAGGGCCAACACCTCGCAAGACCCTTCTGAGAGCCTGGGTGAGGTCAGAATGAATTGGCTGGTCAAGCGAGATTGCATAAGGCCGGATCGGCGAGACCCGGGCCGTTGCTAAGCAAGCAGGACAATAAAGCTGACTCATGGGCCACTGAGTCAAGATTCTTGAACATACGTGCGAACATGTTTCAGCCTACCTCAGTGCCGTCGGTGATCTCCAAGTTGGTTATCAGTTCACTTGCAGTCAAGTCCTTGAACCCGCTGGAAAGAGCCTGAGTCCAAGCAGGTGACAAAACTTACTAGTTGTCGCCAGTAGACCGTGACATTGAAACCTGCAACGCAAATTGCGAATGCAGTAACGCCATAACAGCCTGAACGTTTGCCGTTAGGAACACGCGCCCTGCCAATTCGTAAGTGCTCCTCCAACGATAGGTTCCTCAGAGATCCTGCAGTGACGATGATAATCCTGTGCAACTGAGTAGGTCGGTACTAATACAATCTCAAATTGTTGATCCCAAAATGGGTTTTGTTTACTTTGAGCGTGCCACACGGTCTTTTCTGACACGTCAACAAAAGGGTTCTCTTAGGATCCCATAGTAGGACTAGGAACAGAGACCCCCAGGTCAACTGTTAGTCCAATTCAAACTTGAAACGAACGCGATGGTTGCCTTGGCAATGAAACCACAGTTTCAGGGAATACGAAAAAATCTTCGATCGCCGGACGCGCGGCAGCCTGTCACTGACCATGGAGTCATCTCGGATCACAGGACGCAAATGGCTGAAGAGGCTCCGACGTGAGGTCGAACGGAAGGTAGAGTTCACTGTCTTATACCTGTCGTTTCACCGTCCGTATCAGTTCATGTTTCGCGATCAAGCAGGAACATCACTGGTATGATATCTAAAAACTGGCATGTTTTAACTGAGCAGAAAGGATTGCTCGACTGGAAGTGGCCCACGAAGTACTCACTGCAATTCGCGCCTTTCTTTGCACAGGTTTAGTACTCCATGCCCTCATCACGTTTTCGCTCGAGACAATTACATCGTAAATGCAAGAAGCGTTGCTTAATTTGTATATGGCATGTCGACTTCCCCACTGGCCCCAGTTGAGCTAACACTCATATCTTCAACTGAGTCTAAAAACTATTTGATGAACTGACATAAATGAAATTTGGAGCTGGAAATTCACTTCCTCGGTTGCATTGACACCGCTCCGTTCAACAGTAAGCAACGCGTGTCGTTCACAGGTCAACGAGCTTGAAGCTTGAGCGGTGTTCTTCTACTAGGTTGTGTCATATAATCTAATCACAAACTTTTACCAGCTCCGACGTAAAGAACTGTGGCAGTCCCCGATGGTCCCAGCTGAGGCTACTAGGACCGCGGCCCTGTGCAGCTGTGTCCATCCAGACGATTGGCTATAGGTATAGTTGCATCGAAGCAATTCAACACTAGTATTTATATATGTAGGTAATAGCATTCTTACTGCAGCCCCACTCCAAGAATCTTGTTCCGTCTCGCCATGTCTGACAAAAATGCGATAGTCCAGCACTGATAGGTAGAGACCCCACCCTAGATTCCTGATAGGTCTGACTGATTGTTCAGGTACACAATTTCTGGTTTGTATGTGTTCACGTTATCTCTGGTACCCACCTCCCCCTGGCTTGAATTTATAACTTTGTCAGAATGTATGGTATTACAATAGGGCAGTCTGTTTGTCGCTTGCATTGGTTTCCAAATGATTCTCGGCTTATGAAACACCGGTACGCTTGTTGCAGCTTTTCTTCAGCATACGTTTGATACGTTCCCCCCAGGTGATCTGAATGCTGTCCGTTGTGTTGTCCTGACCTCTTTTTGCACTGTCATGTTATCCTTTCCCAGCTTAGCGAGCCTTCCCCAATTCATTGTGTCTATCCGCATTATTTTGGCATTATTTGTGTCTTGTCACCGAAGCTGCTCGTGGTGTTGCACTCATGGACCGGATTGGTAAGTCCAATACTGCACTGGGTCGACTTGTATTGACGTACTTGCAGGGGTACATATGTGAGTACGTCGTTGCTGACAACGACATGCATACCTGTATTTCCAACCGCCGGTCATTGTATGGTTTCTGTGAGCTCCCGCGGGACACTTTCAATGTTTTGCTTACTACCGAGTTACTAGCTTCGCATCGTCTTTGTTGTAGGATGATATGTAGTAATTTTTAGCATCACATCATGCACTCACATCGATGGTCAGCGTTTACTGCCGTCGTGTATGAACGGGTGAGTCGTTGCTATTAGGTCGTCGCCGATCACTACACTTGTTTATGTCTCTACAGTCAACGAGCGAAACAAGTTTCTCATCGGTGTTATCGTTAGTTCCGAGTATTAGAACTGAGGATCCATGTCTCTGGATCTCACTGCTTTCCTGTAGCTTCTTGCTACCATTGTGGAATACGGTAAATCTCTTTCTGGTAGTGAACCTTGCTGATTTGCCAGCTCGCTCTAGTTTTTGGCATATATGCTCTTACTGAATGACTTACGGCTGATCACGACCCTCGTTTTTAGGTATTCCATTGACAGGTCTGTGTAATGCTTGCTCATGCCAACGAGAGCTGAAGCAACCCCTTTAGCAACGCTAGAAACAAAATGTTCGTCTTTGTATACGTCACCAACGAGAATCGCATGTGATCTCTTTGCATCTTATATAGACGGTACTGCCCTGTTCTGTTATGAACATTCTGTACGACCTTCTCATCACTGGTACTATCTTCAGATATATGTGGAAATCCAGAGGGGGCAGAGCACTATCCAAGAGCTGACTCGTGTTTGTAGAGATGCGGGCACGATAACCTGGTAAGCTCACTGTTTCCTTTGCTATACATTTAACATGCCATGATCTGTTCAGCATGGTAGCATTTTCCACGGGTTGTCTAGTATGTAGGAAGACGATGCGTTGCATGCGGGTTGCTGATAGTATCAGTAAGGCTCTTTTTCATGGCCACTTGAATAATTACTGGGTAGCCGCAGGCGAAATCAGGGTTAGCCGAAGCAAGTGCCCTCCTTCAGTGATACGTCATTTTTGTAGGCTATGTGAACTCTATGCCAGCTGTGTGAGTTCTATCTTCGTAGCTGTACCCGCACGCGTGAACTCATTGGATGATTGAACAGACTAATGCTTAATGTGCGAAGGATACTGACCGGGATCGGAATGTTGTTGAAGTGACCCCCACGGTTGTAGCACATGAATCCACGTCCCGATCGCGAGGACCAGTGCTAGTAAACTCGCACAACAGGCACGGAGCCCACATCGTAAATGCATAATACTTACGCCAGTGTTGTGGTCCCTGATAGTAACTATTTCGTGCACAGCGAGATGCTAGGGTAAACTTCCGACTCTAATTTCACCTTGATCTGGCTTAATTCTCCAATTGTTCCCTTTACGCATTGTTCTTTGCTGTTGAGTTAGTTGAGTGCATGAGTTAACAGCTCACCGCAACATTAAAATAGACGTAATTGTTTTATACATGCATGGTGAGATGGGTAGGCCAAACGTCACTCATATAGTACGCATGGTGCACCGTAAACTAGGCATCTTCAACGACTATATAATTACAAGTCTTCGCTGGGTATGCGGGCGGATAATCAAAAGGTTGCGACGTAGCACTCGTTTTTATGCTCTGTCCAGTGCTGCCTCTGGTGGGCTGTTCCACACTGAACAAGAAGCAGTTAGTCACATCCTTGGAGTGAAGGATGCTATCTCACGTATACCGCCGACTTGCATCTAGAGGGATTCCCGTGATAAATCAGCATTGCGATATACTTGCCTAGCTGAAAGGTCGCTTGCCTGCCACATTGCTTGAGCTCCGGACCTGCAGAATTTATGTGATAAACGCATCCCCGAGCGCCACACTGCTCCAAAGGTTGTTCAAGCATGCCTTTCATTGTCCTCGATAACACGAGCATCTCGCTTCAGAATATCAGTCCCGATTGCTTCTTATAGTGGAACTCACATACGGTGCTTCTGTCAAACACTGGTAGCAACGGTCGGCAGTCTTTCCCGAAAACTGCTCTTTGTACTGACGCCGCCACTTGTCGAGTCTTAAGATGAGATTTTCCCTGATGTCTTGGGGAATTGCAGTAGTTCCCTGAAGGACGAGAAGTGTTGAAAAGAACTGGCAGGTCTCAGCGATATCTTGGTCGGAAGGATCATCCACTGCATTGGCCATACGAGTGGCCTGCAACACCACCAAGTCGGACGCTGCGGATGTCTTCTGATAGCGGACAAAGTAGGGACTAGGATGGATTGTTCGAAAGGTGATGCTAAGCGCGGGGTGTGCTTACAGGTGACAAATGACGTTGATTGTAGTGACAGCTATGTTGCACGGAGTCGTGTATGCCTTATACTTGGTGACCAATGCGGGAAGATACTTTGCGGCGAATTCACTATTTTTAGTGGACGAACGGTGTTGGGGTCAGCATATGGCGGTATGGACTTCGACTTGAAGTCTTGCTCGCCTGTAGAGTGCGTTTGCTTTGGGAAGGGGCCACGTCTTTAAAAGGCCAAGCTGACATCGTTGAGGGCATGACTCTCAGCTGGTAGGTTGTAGACGCACCTGTCGGCCGAGATCTACACTTCTGCGTTCTTCAGACCGGACGTCCGGGTTGGAGGGATCGTTTCTGAGCCCGCAGTGCCTGGCAATCGACTGGACCGTAACATTCAACAAGTCCTTAACCTCTGCATCGCTCAAAGTCTGCATGTTGGAGAAGAAACTTTGGAAGGCTGAACGTCACCATCAACTTGACGAAATTTTACTCTCAGGTCCATACACGTGGCCCCTTACTGACTAGTAGACTCACAAATCCCGTCGAGTGCGGTTGCAGCCAGGACGTGTCATTGCCGCTTACTCATCCCGGGCCGGGTCATATACATCTCATCCGACGACAGTCATGTCTCCAGCGACTCAGGCTGCAGAAGACATCACCTTGTTTATTCATTTCCGCGGAACAACACACGAGGTCTCGTTACCATGCGATGCACCCTTAACACGTTTAGAAGCTCGGTTGGAAGAGCTGACGTCGGTACCTCCGTCCTTTCAGAAGCTCTTGTTTCGAGGAAAGAAGGTTCAGCATGCAGATAGCGTCACCTTAGCCCAGATCGGTCTTAGGGACAGGATCAGAGTACAGATGCTAGGACCGACTGCACTGGAAATGAATTCTCTCGGTGCGGCCGAATCGGAGTACCAACGCAGGGAGATGGTCCTACGCGAGCGTGCTCTTAAACCGCAGGTCAAGGTGTGTATTATATCTACACTGATCACGGCGAACATAATTTGTGCTTGATATTTACGTGTAGGTCCGCTCGACCGCACCTTTAACCAGCTCGTCGACTACACATGTCTTCCATAAGATCGAGCCACTGAGTCATTTGCCAAAGCCCGAGACGGCACTGGAACGATTAACCAAATTGGCAACTGATCCAGCAATTCGCTACATCATGCAGAAACACAAATTTTCTGTCGGTGTGCTGACCGAGCTCGCTCCTCACGAGCAACCACACTTGCTAGGGCTCAATGTCGGCGCGGGACATTTCATCAAACTACGCATACGGACAGATGCATATGATGGCTTCAGGCCGTACCTAGAGATCCGCCGTGTACTCTGTCACGAGCTGACACACAATGTCTGGAGTGATCACGATAATAATGTAAGCTCACCTATCCTTTCTCGATTGTCGTCGGAATTGACTTCTATCACCATATCTGCAGTTCAAGGAACTTAATTCGCAGCTCAACAAGGAGGTTGCCGAGTTTGAGGCTGCGGGAAAACGTGCAACGCATCACCTAACCGATTTGAGGGACGCTTACGAGCCCTCGTCAAGCGAAGAAGCTGAAGCTTTGGTTCATGTCCTCGGAGGAAATGGAATGCCTCTGGTTGATTCGGCTGAAGATAGACGACGCCGAGTATTGGAGGCTGCTACTGCACGTTTGCGAAAGGAAGAGGAAGAACTAGAGAAAAGCTGTGGGACAACAGGGAAGTCCGAGTCCAAAGGAACTCTTTCACGAAGTTAATCTCCGCCGAGAACACGCCTCATTAGTATAGATGCGGCATAGCATGTTAAACATTTCAATTACAACCTGAGCGTGCACGTATGGCCATTTATAGGCCGGCTCTCCATGCTTATCGGATAAACTTCTAGCGAGGATCTGTTAGATTTCAATCGCGAGTCCGCCAACATTCTGAATTAACGATTACTCGAACCTGTTCTCAGGATCTTCAAGTTGGGCTGTCTTGCCTTGCGACGTGTCAGGGTCGCTTTCCATGCAGCGTAGTCACTGGTCGCGATTCCTGACAGTGGTATGTGCTAGAACCATCTCTCTAACGCCCCATGATGGCATGTCTCGGTGTGAAGTAAATCCAACTGATCCCGAGTCATTCTAGCTATATAGGTCAGGTACTTATATAGGTCGCCTTTCTGTTTGAGCGGCACCAGTTGGTGCGGTCTCAGCCATGACCAACTCCTCGGCGGTATGGGCACCGGAGCTCATAGGTAAGGAGATCACTGTGGCAGATCCCCGATATTTGGACGTTCACTATTGCACTAAACCGAGCAGGGTATATGGTAGCCATTTTGTACGTGTTGTTCACCTCGATGCCATTATCT
>JBBPTX010001376.1:0-10579 GCA_038094595.1 Pulveroboletus aff. annulatus
ATCAGTGGGCAAAAGTGAAGAGCTGAAAGTGAAGCCCACTGATCTAGAAGGGCCCGTAGATCCCCTGTGTCTAGCACAGTGTCTAAGTCGGGTTTTCCCTTGATAAGATAGAGAAAGCGTCCTTATGTGCAAAGATGAAAGATGAAAAATATATAGCTGTAACATCGACCAGTTTTTAGATAATCATCTTGCTTGGCATGCCATAGGGGTCTTAGAGCCTCAGGGCACTTGGAAGGTCACCAAGCATACACACGGTTGTCATCAATAAGTGAAATAACATGATTTATTGTGCAGAGAGGGGGTAAAGGTGTTTCAATAGCTTCCTTACAAATATCTTTTGCATACACTCATAGTTCCTCCCGAAGCTCAGCAACATGATCTCTCATTAGGGAGGAGGCTCGGAATTCTATAGTAATAGCCTGAGCACTACGAATGGGTAGAGAAGTGTTACTACACACAGTAACTTGAGCTGGGTTGAAGCCAAGTAAGATCTGATGCTGATGGAGGAATGGTGTTCCAAGGATCATATCATAGGAGTCAATGTTGATGACATCAAATCTCCGATCCTCATGAACATTCTGGTAGTCAATCTGGGCAGTGACAGTTGCCTTGACTTTACTGCGAGAGCCTGAGACAGCGAGTTGTAGGTTGAGTGGCGTTTTGAGTATATTAGGATGCAAATGGAGTTGATCAACAAGAGTTGTTGATACGAAGTCAGAGAGTGATCCTGAGTCAAGCAGTGCCTGGTAGGGCTGGCCATTGATATGAACAACAACAATGGTAGGTTTGGGGATAACCCAATCAGAGTCCTTGACATATCCTGCTGTTCATTTAGTTGTGGGGGCAAGAGCACCACACCAAAATGTACCAAAAGTCTCGGCTACTTGTGCGGAGGTAGTAGCAAGGGGAGGTAGGAGTGAGCACAAAAGGGGTGCTCAACATTTGCCAGTTGAAGTAGAGGAGGAAGTTGAGGATAGGTCTTCCATTTCAGATTCTACTAGGGAATCAGGATCAGGGATCAGATCAGGAAGAGATCTGTCATCAGCTTCGAGTGATGGAGATTCAGGGGGACTTGGTGTGACAGCCATAGCACGATGGAGTGGGCGTTTGTCAAAGATGAGCTGGTTATAGACTTCAGTTTTATACAGGTAGAGCCAGTGGATGATATCGAAGTCATCCTTCATCAGTTCATTGAGATCAAGCAAGTGTTCATCGAGGGTAAAACCATTAGATAGGAGGATGAAGTCTTCATCCATGAATCTGATTATCTTAAAATGTCCATACTGATATGGTGAGTTGTTCAGGTCAATAAACTTGTTCAACATAAGGGGAACAGCTTGCTGGAGCTGCAAGAGTGCTCGGGATATGAGAATTTGGTGTTTGACCTATCTGACCTCTCATCTCGTGAGGGATTCATATGTCAGGTACTCAAGACTGAATAGTCCTAGCTCAGTTCCTTTCTTCAGGGCAGCCAGTCAAACTTCAGTGAGGGATACATTTCCAAGGGCATTAAGATGAAGGGGAGGCTGAGGTAACTTGGTCCTGTTTTTGTCTCATAACTTCTGTCTTTCAGGACAGTTATACTTGATATGATTAGCAGATTCATAAGTAAAACATTTGCCTTGTTCACATAAGCATCTTTTTCATTCTTTGTCATTGTCCTTGTGGGTTCTGTCAGCTTGTGTAGCCAGGTTTGGTTTACGAGAATTATAGGTGCAGGATGCAGAATGGAAGTCCATTTTTGCTGGACTCACGGCAGTAGATGAGGTGCTCGAGGGACCGGGAGGATTGTCTGCTTGTCAGGTAGGTCTTTGTCAGTTTCCCCTTCAGTCTTGTTTGTCAGACTGATATTGGTTCCTATCCTTCTGAATGATATGGTGGGCCTTTTTGTATTGTAGACATTCTGCTTCGAGAACCACAAGCAAGATGGTTGTGGCATTGTAGCTGTTGCAAGTTAGCTCAGCTCACAGGTAGGACTGACATTGCCTCCAGAATGCAAGGACAATATCATGCTCATTGACATCTCCAATGGTGTCTGCAATCTCCTGCAAGTGACAAAGGAAGTCAAGAATAGGATGGTTGTCCTATTGACAAGCATCAAACTTGTCCCATTGTTGCATCCTGAAATCAGCAGGGAATATGTAATCAAATAGGTCTTCAAAGAATTCAGTCAACGAATAGCATTTTCCGAGGTCAAGGACATTTTGTTCATAGAAGAGATAAGCTCATCTGTCAAGATACTTGCCAGCAATGTGAATGGCATTTTTGTGACTTAATCGTCCTCGGTGAGTCCATTTGCAGAGTTTGCGACACCATTTCTTGAAGAGGGTGACTTGTACTTCACCTTTGTATGTAAACAGTGGGTCCTCCTTGAGGAATGATTGCTGATACTTTAGCTTGTTGAGTTTAGCATGGTAATGCTATTTGTGCTCTTGTTTCTGTGCCTTGGTTTCATCCAGGTCATTGGTCAGTACGATGGATGGCTCTTCACTTAGGAAATCAGAGCCAAATGAGGAGTCAGATGAATCAGAATTGGACAAGTTGGACGGAGCACCAGGTGGATTTTGTTTACTACCATGTTGTTTCTTGGCTTTATCAGTATTGTCTGAGTTGTCATCACTATCTGATGAATTAGAACCAGGATGTTTGTCACCTTTCATAGCATGTAGCACTGTGCTGCTGCAGGGGAATGCTGACAGAGCTCAATTGGTATGTTTGAGAGGCTCTGACGCAAGGTGTTGAGCCTTAGCTGCCTATTTCTTATGGTTCTTCTTCTCACGTTTGCTTGCTAACATAGCATCGTCATTAGATATTACCAGAGCGTGGGCCAGCGCTTGGTCACTATCAAAGGTTTGATGGATTGGGGACTTCTGTTTTTCAGTTGCAGAGAAGCACAGTGGGGACTTGCAGTGATGTTTTCCATTAGAGCCTTTGTCGTCATCCCACCTCAGTGTTGGGAACACAGACTCTTTCTTGATGCAGATGGTAGGCACTTTGTCATCAGTAGTTTTGGGCTCAGTCAGTGGTAGAAAATGGTTCATATCATTGAAGAGGATGGATGAGGAAGGTACAGACTGAGCCTTTCTGGCTATATTTGTAGCGGATATAAACCCAGCTTGTTCCATATCCGCAATAAGCATATTAGTGCTAGATGTAATCCTGGCATTGACCTTGAGATCGGTGGAGGCACAGCCATTGCCAGGCATGCTCTCCTCAAGCTCACACTCAATGGACATGACGATACTGCCAGGACCAATGGCCCATCTCATTGAACTAGCCAACCTCCACTAAAAGGGGGCTTGATGAGCTTCGGGGTTCAGCAAACCCATTAATCCCTTATGCTCCATATCGGTGTGCTTGAGCTATGTGGCGGGCTTCTCTGGGGATTCAGCTATCTGAGCCATTTTTGAACTTTGTTGTGAGCATAGGATTCTAGTGGATGTCATCAGTAATGGCAATGACAGGCAAGAGACCTACTCAGGTGATCAAATCAATAGGGTCTTGGTGACATTAGGCAAGGTGATGAGGAGAACGAGAATGATGAGTAGAAGGGGGTGTGAGAACAAAGAAATAAGTGGCGATTCAAAGTATGTAACCTCTTGAGTTCAAGGTGGCTACACGAAGAAGGGTAATCTTTCACAGGTAGACTTCAGACATGAGGGAATCATTCCAAAGGATCTCTGTTCGAGATTTCTTGTCAGTACATGGTATTCTATGAGTTCTTATATACAAATTTGAAAGGGTGGTGCTATAGAAAAAGGAAACAGTGGTATGAAATGAAAATATATCAAAATGGTATGAGTCATGAAAGGACACTTCGGCTGAACTTGGTTCATCCGAAGTACAGTCATTACACCTTCTTCATATAGCCATCTCAAACTTGAGTGGTTATATATTTTGAATCCCTGCTTATCTCTCTGTTCTCACACCCCCTTCTACTTGTCATTCTCATTCTTCTTATCATCTTGCCTGATGTCACCAAGACCCTATCAGTTTGATCACTCAAGTAGGTCCCTTGTCCATCGTTGTCATTACTGATGACATCCACTAGAATCCTATGCTCACAACAAAGTTCAAAAATGGCTCAGATAGCCAAATCCCCAGAGAAGCCTGCTGCGCAGCTTGAGCACACTGATATGGAGCATGGGGGATTATTGGGTTTGCTGAACCCCGAAGCTTGTCAAGCCCCCTTTCAGTGGAGGTTGGCTAGTTCAATGAGATGGGCCATTGGCCCTGGCAGTATCGCCATGTCCATTGAGTGTGAGCTTGAGAAGAGCACACCTGCTGATGGCTGTGCCTCCACCGATCTCAAGGCCACTGCCAGAATTGTGTCTAGCACTAAATTGTTTATCACAAATATGGAACAAGCTGGGTTTATACCTGCTACAAACATAGCCAGAAAGGCTTGATCTGTACCATCCTCATCCATCCTCTTCAATGATATGAACCGTTTCCTGCCACTGACTGAGCCTGAAACTACTGATGACAAGGTACCAACCATCCGCATCAAGGAAGAGTCTGTGTCCCTAACACTAAGGTGGGACAACGATAAAGGCACTAGTGGAAAACATTGCCACAAGTCCCCACCATGCTTCTCTGCAACCGAAAAGCAGAAGGCCCCAATCTGTCAAACCTTTGATAGTGACCAAGTGCTGGCCCACACTCTGGTACTATTTGATGACGATGTTATATTAGCAAGCAAATGTGAAAAGAAGAACCATAAGAAACAGGCAGCTAAGGCTCAATGCCTTGCTTCAGAGCCTCTCAAACATACCAATTGAGCTCTGTCGGTATTTCTCCACAGCAGCACGGTACTACGTGCTATGGAAGACAACAAACATCCTGGTTCTGATTCGTCAGATAGTGATGGTGACTCAGACAATACTGATAAAGCCAAGAAACAGCATGATAGTAACCAAAACCCACCTGGTGCTCCATCTGACTTGTCCGACTCTGACTCATCCGACTCCTCATTTGGCTCTGATTTCCTAAGTGAAGAGCCATCCACCATACTGACCAATGACCTGGATGAAACCAAGGCATGGAAACAAGAGCACAAGCAGTGCTACTGTGCTAAACTCAACAAGCTGAAGTATCAGCAATCGTTCCTCAAGGAGGACCCACCATTTACATACAAAGGTGAAGTACAAGTCACCCTCTTCAAGAAATGGTGTTGCGAACTCCATGAATGGACTCGCCAAGGATGATTAAGTTGCAAAAATGCTATTTACATTGCTGGCAAGTATCTTGATGGATGAGCTTATCTCTTCTATGAACAAAATGTCCTTGACCTTGGAAAACACTATTCATTGACTGAATTCTTTGAAGACCTATTCAATTATATATTCCCTGCTGATTTCAGGATGCAACAATGGGACAAGTTCGATGCTTGTCATCAGGACAATCATTCTATTCTTGACTTCCTTCATTGCTTGCAAGAGATTGCTGTTACGATTCGCTCGCAGGATGAACACTTTTTCCCTACTCTCTCTTTCGGACTAATACTTTTCATTTCTCATGCTTAAAACTCATTTCTTCCATGTTGTTCTATGACATTCCATACATCTTGTAAGCGTGCTTATCCCTCCACCGCGCAGATACTCTTTATCTTCTGATCTTCTCATGCCGCATGCGCCGGCCCTTAACATTTCTTTCTCATGCATGGTTTTGCCATTGGTTTTCCATTTCAAATGCCGCTTCCCACGCCGGCCCCTAACTACCATAACATGTAACTGTCATGCTTTTACTTCACTATATAAACCCTTCAACAGGGTCTCCTCTTTTCTCCTTAGCTTAGTCCTACCTATGGCTTGTCGTCTAGTTAGCACTAGTAATCTATCGACCTTACTCCTTGTGTCTTTGCTCTACCATTAAGTGAGCGCTTCGCACTATGGCTCTCCAGCCTTCATGTGTCTCAACCTTGAACCTTTGATCCACCTGTCAAGCTAGACAGTGGTAACCACCTTTGACCCGTCAACACCCTTGACGAAACCTTTGAACCAGTATCCCCACGGCTGGCCCAAGTGTCGTCGTACAACACAAACGACTGACTCCCTCGACTCTACTAGGCGTTAGTAGGTCTACGCGCGACCTTACCCATGGCCACGCATAACAAAAGGACTAAGCTACCTCCTCATTCGGGTACTATCACATATGCCGCCCACCATAGCTTCTCATCAAAACACCCGAACCACTGATCCGTGTTGGAACCCTTGAGAACCCCCGCGTACTTCACACTCTGACTCCTCTGACACCCCCGACAATCCCAACCAAGCATATTGGGATGAAGATCCTGATGAGCCTTTATTAGACTTGGACGAAGAACTCGCTACCCACGACCTTGCCCACAGCTTTTCTGCTTCTGTGCAGATACCATGACCTCAGACTCCTCCATCTCCAACACCCAGACGCCAAACCGGCCACATCTTTACCCCAATTCCCCGTCCTCCATCACCCATGATGACTACCAAGCCTCTTGAACTTCGCATCGGTACCCCAGACAAGTACGATGGCGATTATAGGACAGCCAAGCAATGGTTTGACTCCGTCGCCTTTTACCTCAACGTCAATGCTGAGGTATACACCACCGACCCAAAGCACATCGCCTTCGTGCTCTCTTACATGACTCGAGGCCCTGCTGTTACGATTCGCTCACAGGATGAACACTTTTTCTCTTTTATCAATATCGGACTAATACTTTCCATTTCTCATGCTTTACCTCATTCCTTCCATGTCGTTCCACGACATTCCACACATCTCGTAAGCATGCTTATTCCTCCACCGTGCAGGTACTCCTTATCTTCTGATCTTCTCATGCCATATGCGCCAGCCCTTAACGTTTCTTCTCATGCGTGGTTTTGCCATTGGCCTTCTATTTCTAACGCTGCTTACCACGCCGACCCTTAACCTTTGTGACACATAACTATCATGCTTCCACTTCGCTATATAAGCCCTTCAACAGGGCCCCTAGTCCCTTCTCCTTAGCTTAGTTCTACCTATGGCTTGTCGCCTAGTTAGCACTAGCAATCCACTTGTCTTCGCTCCACAGTCTTCGTTCTACTATTAAGTGAACGCTTCACGCTGCGGCACACCCGCCTTCGCGTGTCTTCATCCTTGAACCTTTGACCTGCTAGTCAAGCTAGGCAGCGGTTTATCCTCTGACCCGTCAAATCTCCTTTGACGGTACTTTGACCCAGCATCCCTATGGCTGGTACTCCGTCGTCGTCAACACGAACGACCGAAACCCTTGACCCTACTAGGCGTTAGTAGGTCTACGCATGACCATATCCACGGCCACGCGTAACACCTGCACTCACATGGGCAAACACCTTCTGCTCCTCAAAGATCACAGCCGATGGCTAGATTTCAATGGGATCATGGTCCGACTTCTGAGATGCCTTTATCTTGGCGTTCAAACACTATGATACCACTGGCAACGCGATTGCCTGGCTCACCACCACTCGCATGACTGCCACCAAGAATGGCAGATACTCCCCTTCGCTCACTGAGTACAACGCTCAGTTCCAGAATCACTGTGCCATCACAGGCATCACTGATGACAATGTCTTGATCAGCTACTACTCCGCCGCCATCCCCGATGCCCTCATGCGCTGTATCCTTGCCATGGAGACGGTTCCCACCACCATCGACACCTGGTTAAAGAAGGCAGTCACCTTCCAAACCCACATGGAGTGCACCCGAGAAATCGCTGCTCATCATAAGGCCCCCACCCGCCACACCTACCATCAGTACACTGCCCCCGCCCCCACCAAAGACCCAAACGCTATGGACGTTGACGCCGTCCGTCTCCAATGACTCACACCCACCGAATGAGAACTATGTCGCAAAGAAGGTAGATGCTTCCATTGCTGCCAGAAAGGACATTGGGCTACAGCATGCCCTACTTTTACTTCAAACACCTTGAAGCTGAAGAAGGTCGTTAGGAAGGTGGTAGAAGTGGAAGTTGAGGATGAAGAAGAAGTCCCTTGACTACAAGAGATTGACGATGAAGACGACGATGAAGAACCAAAAGTGTCTCGAGTCGCCTTTACCTCCCAGGATTTTTGAAACAGGACACTGCCTCGACGTCAGTAGTTCCTTCTATTATGTGTGCATCCGTACTTGTATCCACATCAAAAAAATCAATGCATATTCCCCTTCAACTCATTGATCCTTTGCACACTATGAAAACCGTCGACACCCGCGCCCTTATCGATAGTGGCGCAGACATCAATTGCCTTAACTGGGACTTCGCCCGAAAAAATCGCCTTCCCCTGGACAAACTCCTGACATTCATCCCTGTCAACAATGTCAATCAAACTCCCAATGCCAAAGGGGCCATCTGTTACACCGCCTCCCTCTTTACAAACATTGACAGAATTGCTCAGCATGTACAATTCCACATCATGCACTGCGGATCCGAGAACGTGATTCTTGGAATGCCTTGGTTATGACTCACGAACCCCTCCATTGATTGGTCTTCACAAACGATCAGCATCCCAGAAGCGGTAGACGAGTCCGCCTCTCTCTATCATATCCACGTTGCTGACCTCAAACGGCACAACGACGTCCAACCTCAAGCACCCCCTCCAAAGCTACCCCGCCATGTCCTAGTCGAAACCATCCCCAACCATACTCTCTCTACGTTTCTAGATATGCCAGATGGGAACCTCTACGTCCGCCATGCCCTCCATGCCAACTCTTGCCAATGAGTTCTCAAGACGGGATCTTGTTACCATCAGACACACCTGAAACTTGTCGCCAAGCTCACCACCACCACTGAGCTTGTGGCAGCCGCTGAGAAAGCCAAACCAAAAGTTACTTTACCTGACGTCTATAAAGACTTTGCCTCAGTCTTTGCCAAAGAATCCGCTGACTCTCTTCCCCCGTCTCGACCTTATGATCACGAGATCAATGTTAAAGACTCGTTTACTCCCAAGATTGGCAAGCTCTACCCACTCACTCCTGATGAAAAGCAGGCCACAGAAGATTTCCTTGATGAAAATCTTGCCGCTGGCAAGATTCGCCCTTCGAACTCCCCTCAAGTGTCACCCTTCTTTTTTGTCAAGAAAAAGGACGGCAAACTCCGCCCCTTCCAAGACTACTGATACCTTAACGAACACACCATTCGCGATGCCTACCCACTGCCACTGATCTCTGACCTCCTCGACAAACTTAAAGGCACTCGCGTATTCACCAAGTTCAACATATGCTGGGGATATAACAACATATATATAAAAGATGAGCACCAATGGAAGGGTGCCTTCCTCACCCATAAGGGGCTCTTCGAACCGATGGTTATGTTCTTCGGCATGACTAACTCCCTGGCAACCTTCCAACATTTCATGAACGATTCCTTCTGCAATATGATCACCGAAGGATGGCTGGTTATTTATATGGATGACCTACTTATCTTCTCTCCAGATGATGCCACCCACACTGAACGAACTCGCCGAGTCCTTCAACGCATGACAGAACTTGATCTCCACCTCAAGCTGGAAAAATGCCAATTCACTGTCCCTGAAGTAGAATACCTCGGGATGATCGTCAAGGAAGGACAACTCGCTATGGACCCTGTCAAACTCGATGGGATCGCTCAGTGGCCTACGCCACAAAAAGTCAAAGACGTCTGCTCCTTTCTTGGCTTCGCTAACTTCTACAGACAGTTTATCCCTGGGTATTCCAATATCGCCCGACCTTTAATCGACCTCACCAAGAAAACCATGCCTTGGTCATGGAATACAACCCAGCAACATGTGTTTGAGCAACTCAAAGAGTTGTTCCTCCGTAAGCCCATCCTTTTAGTGCCCAATATCTCTCGCCCTTTTGCCATAGCCACCGATGCTTCCAAATATGCGTCAGGCAGCATTTTGTTACAAACCGACATGAATGGGGATTGACACCCCTGTTCTTACTTATCCCAATCATTCTCCTCCTCAGAGCGCAACTATGATATCCACGACCAGGAGCTCTTGGCCATCATACACGGTTTCAAGGCCTGGAGGCAGTACCTCCATGGCTCTCCCTTCCCTATTATGGTCTTCTCTGATCACAAAAACCTCACATACTTCCGCTGCCCCCAAGATCTCAACTGACGCCAAGCCTGTTGGCTCCTCGACCTCGCTGACTACGACTACACCATCACCCATGTCCCTGGCTCCCAACTCGCTGGTCCAGATGCCCTCTCTCACCACCCTGACCTCCTTCCCCATGCTGACTCGGACAACATCGGGATTACCCTCCTCCCCAACACCCTCTTCGTCTGCCTCATTGACTCTGCTCTCTCCCACCACATCACCTCCTCCTCCGCCTCCGACAACCTCGTTCTCCACAAATTACAGGAGATCGATGGCTCTCTTCCCCCCACCTTTCACTCTTGCCTCGCTGACTGGCAATTTTCTGATGGTGTCCTCCAGTATCAGGG
Source organism: Pulveroboletus aff. annulatus (assembly GCA_038094595.1). Taxonomy (NCBI): domain Eukaryota; kingdom Fungi; phylum Basidiomycota; class Agaricomycetes; order Boletales; family Boletaceae; genus Pulveroboletus; species Pulveroboletus aff. annulatus. Next base: position 10,424 of record JBBPTX010001376.1, read on the forward strand.
ATGTGTCTACGTCCCTCCTGACCACGACCTTTGCCATGCTGTCATCCAGCGCTCCCACGACCATGACTCCACCAGTCACCCCAGCTACCTCAAAACCCGTCAGCTCGTCGCCTCTGAGTTCTGATGGCCGGGTCTTGCCTCCTTTGTTTGCTCTTA
>JBBPTX010001377.1:0-10577 GCA_038094595.1 Pulveroboletus aff. annulatus
TAGAAGGGTGATCTCCGCAGTAGATACGGAGATAGGTTTCGACTTCCTGGTTGACTCGTTCGGTTTCCCCATCAGTTTGGGGGTGATAAGCGGTGGAGAGAGAGAGGTCGTAGTTGAGGAGTCTGCCGAGTTCTCTAGCGAAGACAGAGGTGAACTGCGGGCCGCGGTCGGAGATGATTTTCTCATAAAGTCCAAAGCGGAGGTAAACTTTGTGGAAGAAGAGCGCCGCTACGCTTTCTGCGGTGATAGTTTTCTTAGTGGGGCAGAGAATTACCCCCTTAGTAAGGCCGTGGTCCACCACGACCAATAATGAGTCAAATCCCCCGGACAGCGGGAGATTGGTGATGAGATTGCAGGAGATCTGCTGGAACGGACGAGAACAAGAGGACGGGATGGGGACCAATGGGGGAACGGTAGGGTGAGTGTTGGCCTTGTTGCGCTGGCAGACAGCGCAGCCTTCCACATAGGAGCGGACGAAGGTGGCAAGGCCGGGCCACCAAAATTCCGAAGCGACGAGTTGGCGAGTTTTTAGATAGCCGGGGTGACCAGCGGAAGCATGGTCATGGGAGCGCCGGACGACAGCGCGGCGAAGGTCACGATCGGGAGGAACATAAACGCGTCCTTGGTATTGGAGGACACCATCCGAGTACTGCCAGTCGGCGAGACGGGAGCGGAGGGCGGGGGGAAGGGAACCATCGAGTTCTTGGAGTTTGTGTAGGACTAGGTCGTCTGAGGCGGAGGCGGAAGCGATATGGTTAGAGAGAGCAGAGTCGATGAGTCGGACGAAGAGGGCGTCGGGGAGGAGGGTAACGCCGGCGTTGTCTGAGTCTGCGCGTGGGAGGAGGTCAGGGCGACGGGAGAGGGCGTCTGGGCCAGCGAGTTGGGTTCCAGGAACGTGGGTGATGGAATAATCATAATCTGCGAGGTTGAGAAGCCAACGAGCCTGGCGTCGGTTGAGGTCTTGGGGGCGACGGAAGTAAGTTAAATTTTTGTGGTCGGAGAAGACTGTGATGGGGAAGGGAGAGCCATGGAGGTATTGCCTCCAGGCCTTGAAACCGCGGATAACGGCCAAGAGCTCCCTGTCGTGGATATCATAGTTACGTTCTGAAGAGGAGAAAGACTGTGATAAGTAAGAACAGGGGTGCCAGTCCCCATTCGCATCGGTTTGCAATAAGATGCCTCCCGACGCGTATTTGGAAGCGTCGGTGGCCATGGCAAAAGGTTGAGAGATATCGGGCATAAAAAGAACGGGCTTACGGAGGAACAGCTCCTTGAGTTGTTCAAAGGCGGTCTGCTGTGCCGGATCCCAGGTCCACGGCATGGTCTTCTTGGTGAGGTCGATGAGAGGGCATGCGATATTCGAGTAACCAGGGATAAAACATCTGTAAAAGTTAGCGAATCCTAGGAAGGAGCGGACGTCTTTGACTTTTCGTGGCGTCGGCCACTTGGCAATTCCATCGAGTTTAACAGGGTCCATGGCGAGTTGCCCTTCTTTGACAATCATTCCAAGGTATTCGACTTCTGGGACGGCGAATTGGCATTTCTCCAGTTTGAGGTGGAGGTCAAGTTCTGTCATTCGCTGAAGGATGCGACGAGTTTGTTCGGTGTGAGTGGCGTCGTCTGGGGAAAAGATGAGAAGATCATCCATATAGATAACTAACCATCCTTCGGCAATCATATCGTGGAAGGAGTCATTCATGAATCGTTGAAATGTTGCGGGGGAGTTAGTCATCCCAAAGAACATTACCATGGGTTCGAAGAGACCCTTGTGGGTGAGGAAGGCACCTTTCCATTGGTGTCCATCTTTAATACGTACGTTGTTGTATCCCCATCGTACGTCGAACTTGGTGAAGACGCGGGCTCCTTTGAGTTTGTCCAGGAGATCGGAGATTAGTGGTAGTGGGTAGGTGTCGCGAATAGTATGCTCGTTGAGATATCGGTAATCTTGGCACGGGTGGAGTTTTCCATCTTTCTTTTTGACAAAGAAGAACGGCGATGCTTGAGGAGAGTTCGAGGGTCGGATTTTTCCGGCGGCAAGATTCTCGTCGAGAAAGTCTTCGGTGGCTTTCTTTTCGTCAGGGGTGAGCGGGTAGAGTTTGCCAATCTTTGGGGTAAACGATTCTTTGACATTGATTTCGTGGTCATAAGGTCTAGAGGGGGGAAGAGAGTCGGCGGATTCTTTGGCGAAGACCGGGGCGAAGTCTTTGTAGACATCTGGGAGGGTTATTTTTGGTTTACCTTTTTCAGCAGCTGCTGCGAGTTCGGTGGCGGTGGTAAGCTTTGTGACAAGCTTCGGGTGGATCTGGTGATATCTAGATCCTGTCTTTAGGATCCGTTGGCAGGAGTTGGCGTAGAGAGCACGGCGAACATAGAGATTTCCATCTGGCATATCAAGGAACGTAGAGAGGGTGTGGTCAGGGACGGTCTCGACTAGGACGTGACGCGGTGGTTTCAAAGGGGGTGCTCGGGGTAGAGCACTTTCGTGTCGTTTGAGATCGGCGACGTGGATGTGATAGAGGGATGCGGACTCGTCCATAGATTCTGGGATGTGGACCATTTGTGACGACCAATCGATGGAGGGGTTCGTGAGTTTTAGCCAAGGTGTCCCGAGAATCACGTTTTCGGAACCGCAGTGCATGATGTGGAAATGTATGTGTTGAGCAATACCCTCGATGTTGATGAAGAGAGAGGCAGTGTAACGAATGGCCCCTTTGGCGTTCGGGGTTTGATCGACGTTGTTGACTGGAATAGGTGTGGGGAGTTTGTCGAGGGGAAGTCGGTTCTTTTTAGCAAAGTCCCAGTCAAGGCAATTGATGTCTGCGCCGCTATCGATAAGGGTGTGGGTGTCGACGGTTTTCATGGTGTGCGATGGATCAATGAGTTGAAGGGGTATGCGTATCGATTTTTTGGACGAGGATACTAGTACAGGCGCACATGTATTAGGAGGAACTACTGACGTCGAGACAGCGTTCCGGTTTAAAAATCCTGGGAGGAGATAGCGACGCGAGACACCTTGGTTTCTTCGTCATCTTCGTCGTCTATCTCGATTAGTCGGGGAATTTCTTCTTTTTCCTCGACTTCTACTTCTTCAACCCTCCGAACGTATTTCTTCGGCTTTGGGGTGTTTGAGGTGAACGTGGGGCAATTGTTTGCCCGGTGCCCTTTTTGTCGGCAGCGGAAACATTTGCCTTCCTTTCGGCATTGTTCTCGTTCAGCGGGGGTGAGTCATGGGAGTCGGACTGCATCAACGTCCATGGCATTTGGATCTTTGACTGGAGTGGGAGTGGTGTACTGGTGATACGTATGGCGAGTGGGGGTTCTGTGTCGGGCGGCAATTTCTCGGGCATGCTCCATGTGGGTTTGGAAGGTTACGGCCTTCTTTAACCAGTTTGTGATTGTGGTGGGGACGGTTTCCATGGCGAGGATGCGACGCATGAGGGCGTTGGGAATAGCAGCAGAGTAATATCCGATGAGGACATTGTCGTCGGTGATCCTGGCGATGGCGCATTGATTTTGAAATTCAGCATTGTATTCAGTGAGCGAAGGAGAATATCCGCCATTCTTGGTGGTGGTCATGCGGGTGGTGGTAAGCCAGGCGATGGCGTTTCCCGTGGTATCGTAGTGTTTGAACGCCAAGATAAAGGTGTCACGGAAGTCGGACCAGGAGCCCATGGTAATCGAGCCATCGGCTGCGATTTTCGAGGATCTAAAGGTGTTGGCCCAGGTAAGTGCCGGGCCACGGGTCATGTAGGAGAGAGCAAAAGCGATGCGCTTGGGGTCAGAGTTGTATACGTCAGCATTGACATTTAAGTAGAAGGCGACGGAGTCGAACCACTGTTTTGCCGTTTTATAGTCTCCGTCATACTTCTCAGGGGTGCCGATGCGGAGTTCAAGGGGTTTCGTAGTCATGGCAGGTGATGGGGGTCGAGGGATTGGGGGAAAGATGTGGCCGGTTTGGCGTCTGGGAGTCGGGGACGGAGGAGTCTGAGGGCGAGGTATCTGTACTGAGGCAGAGAAGCTATGGGAAAGATCGTGGGTAGCAAGTTCTTTGTCTGAGTCTAGTAAAGGCTCGTCGTGGTCTTCGTCCCAATATGCTTGGTTGGGATCGTCAGGGGTGTCAGAGGAGTCTGAGTGCGAGGTGCGAGGGGGATCCTGAGGGTTCCAACGCAGATCGGTGGTTCGAGTGTTTCGATGAGAAGCTATGGTGGGCGGCGTACGTGATAGTACCCGAACAAGGAGGGAGCTTAGTTCTTTTGTTACGCGTGGCCGTGGGTATGGTCGCGCGTAGACCTACTAACGCCTAGTAGGGTCGAGGGTTCAGTCGTTCGTGTATACGACGACGTAGAGATCAGCCGTGGAGTGGCTGAGTCAAGAGTACCGTCAAGGGTGTTGACAGGTCAAAGGAGTAACCGTTTGTCTAGCTTTGACGAACGGGTCAAAGGTTCAAGGGTTGAGACACACTAAGGCAGGTGGGCTGAGTGCGAAGCGTCCACTTAATAGTAGGACGAAGACTGAGGAGTAATAACAAGTGGATTGCTAGTACTAACTAGGCGACAAGCCGTAGGTAGAACTAAGCTAAGGAGAACGTAAAGAGGCCCTGTTGAAGGGTTTATATAGTGAAGTACAATGCGTGACGGTTACGTGTCACAATGGTTAAGGGCCGGCGTAGGAAACGGCGTTAGAAGAGCAGAAGCCAATAGCGATACTACGCATGAGAAGAGACGTTAAGGGCCGGCGCATACGGCGTAAGAAGAGTGGAAGGAAAAGAGTACCTGCGCGGTGAGGGAATAAGCATGCTTATGAGATGAATGGAATGTCGTAGAACGACATGGAAAGAGTGGGGTTAAGCGTGAGAAATGGAAAGTGTTAGTCCGAAAGAGAAAGAAGAGAAAAAGAGTTCGTCCTGCGAGTGAATCGTAACATTACCCCCTTAGTAACCCGAAGCTACGGTGAGGATTCCTTACAAGTCCCTAAAAGCGGGTCCCGGGGAGCCGGTGATGTTTGCATAGTCGACGTCGTCTAATTCGTCTCCGTCCTCATATGGAGAGGGGGCACGGGGTGAGGATGGCGCAGGATGGTAAGACTGTTGTGAGGAAGAGGAGGACGACTGACGAGGGGTTCGGCGAGGGGTGGCTCGACGGACAATTTGTCCGTTGCAGAACGCAGCTTGTGGGCGGCGAGGCGTGGATGTGGACGTGGAAGAAGGAGGTGAGGCGCGAGAAGAGGAAAGGCGAGAGGCGAGGGAACGAGTGGGACCGGGGTAACGGGCGAGAGAATGTCTGGGAGCTCGTCGACGACATCCCGTGCAGACATGTTGTTGGCACGAGAGTTGAGTATGCCCAAGACAATGACATTGGAAGCACCATTGGTTGAAACGAGGGTGTCCGGGGTATACACAATCCCTACCATTACGGCCAGTCCACCAGTCGTTAAGCGTTTGCCTATGAATAGGCGACCCGTCTCTCAAGACTTCGTTGCCAAGTCCTTGGCCTGCAGCGGCAAGGTCTCAGAAGTGGTTGTCGACGTCGAGAAGGAAGGAGTCGTAACCTAGTTGGAAGGCATGCGAGTATAACTGGTAACGCGCGTGATAAATGAAGTCCTGCATGGTCCTGCCAAGCGTTGTATGAGGGAATACCGGGCCTGAGCCAGAGATGAAGGCGGCAACGTGATTGATCTGCATCGCGGTCTCGAACCACGTAAAGATGGGCGAAGCATCCGAGGTATATACACTAATAGGAATTCGGAGACGATCGTCAGACATGAGCGAGTGAAAGCGGACGTAATGCTCATCGGTGAACCTCTCCTCCCGGAGTCGTCCCGTGTGAAGGTGGGCTGAGACGTCTAATGGGACTTGGGAATCCCATCCGGAGTGGGCAACAAGGGAGTCCGAGCTAGATGCACGGACGAGCTGGGGGCGGTGGACTCCTAGGAACGAGGGTGGTCCGGGAGAAGGTTCCTGATGGGGCGGAGGAGTAAACGCTGGCGAGGAAGCGATCCTGCCAGAGACGGGTGAGACATGGGAGGCGGGAACATCACCAACAAGAGTGGCGAAGTTAATAGGCTGAGGGGCAGCGGGGCGAGTAGGAGAGACCCTTGCGGGGTCGTCAGAGGGAAGACGGATTGCGCTGGGGTTGGTGGAGGGTGCGGCTGCGGGGGTGTCGACATTGGCGAATTCGATAGCCATCAAGAGAAGGTGAAAGGGAGTTATTTGCGACGTGGTGGGCGAATGGGTGCAGGAGAGAAAGCGTGAGGGTGACGTCTTTTATAATCTTCTAGCAACTCCGACGAATGTTTTAGATTCCACTCGGATTCCCATGATTCTTCTTCGGCGGAGTATCCTTTCCATTGGATCAGGTACTGGCGGGCCGACGGCATTCCTCGATGCCGTACAATCCGTTCTATTTCATATTCTTCTTGCCCTTCGACAAGATCCGGCGGCGGTGTAGGGAAGTTTGGGCCGTGTACGTCGTTTTCGTGATAGGGCGATAAGAGAGAAGCATGGAACGTGTTGTGAATTTTCCACGTTCGTGGGAGTCGGAGGCGATAGGAGACGGGGGAAATTACGTCGGAGATGACGAAGGGGCCTTCGCGTTTTGTGGCGAACTTCGGATCTTGGATGGACCTTTTAAGGTTCCTGGCTTCCAGCCAAACTTTCTGTCCCTTCGTGAAGGGTACAAATTTCGATTTTGACCTAGATGCCATGACTTGCCGTGCGAGTTCATGGGATGCAAGGGCTTCGCCTCGTAGAGCGATTAGTTCCTTGAGGCGGGTTTCTACAGCGGGGATGTTGGTCTCGGCAATCACCGTAGGAAGGGCACAGGGTTCATATCCCATCATGAGATAGAATGGGGACTTGCCGGTAACGGAATGAGGGCGGTGATTGTGTGTGAATTCGGCGTGGGAGACGTGATTGGACCAGGTGGAAGGGTGATCTCCGCAGTAGATGCGAAGGTAAGTTTCGACTTCCTGGTTGACGCGTTCTGTTTCTCCATCGGTCTGGGGGTGATAGGCGGTGGAGAGGGAGAGGTCGTAGTTGAGGAGTCAGCCAAGCTCTTTGGCGAAGGTGGAGGCGAACTGTGGGCCGCGGTCAGAGATGATTTTCTCGTAGAGTCCGAAGCGGAGGTAGACTTTGTGGAAAAAGAGTGCGGCTATGCCTTCCGCGGTGATGGTTTTCTTCGTGGGGCAAAGAATTACCCCCTTAGTAAGGCCGTGGTCCACCACGACCAATAAGGAGTCGAACCCCCCAGACACGGGGAGGTCGGTGATCAGGTCGCAAGAGACCTGCTGGAACGGGCGAGAACACGAGGACGGGATAGGAACAAGGGGAGGAGACGTGGGATGTGTGTTTGCCTTGTTGCGCTGGCACACGGCACAGCCGTCAACGTAGGAACGAACGAAAGAGGCGAGGCCCGGCCACCAAAACTCGGAGGTGACGAGTTGACGGGTTTTAAGGTAGCCAGGGTGGCCGGCGGAATTGTGATCATGGGAGCGCTGGACGATAGTGCGGCGAAGGTCACGGTCGGGAGGAACGTAGACGCGTCCCTGGTACTGGAGGATGCCATCGGAGTACTGCCAATCGGCGAGACGAGAGCGAAAGGCAGGGGGAAGAGTGCCGTTGATTTCCTGGAGTTTGTGGAGGACGAGGTCATCCGAGGCGGAAGCGGAGGCAATGTGGTTGGAGAGGGCGGAGTCAATAAGGCGCACGAAGAGGGCATCAGGGAGAAGGGTGACTCCGGTGTTGTCGGAATCAGCACGAGGCAGGAGATCGGGGCGACGGGAGAGGGCGTTGGGGCCAGCAAGTTGGGTACCGGGAACATGGGTGATAGAATAGTCGTAATCGGCAAGGTCAAGGAGCCAGCGGGCTTGACAACGATTTAGGTCCTGGGGTCGGCAGAAGTACGTGAGGTTCTTGTGGTCGGAGAAAACTTTAACTGGGAAAGGGGAGCCATGGAGGTACTGCCTCCAGGCTTTGAAACCGCGGATGACGGCCAAGAGCTCTCTGTCGTGGATATTATAATTACGTTCTGAGGAGGAGAACGATTGAGATAAGTAAGAACAGGGGTGCCAATCCCCGTTCGCATCGGTTTGTAACAGAATACCACCCGATGCGTATTTGGAGGCGTCGGTGGCCAAGGCGAATGGACGGGAGACATCAGGCATAAATAAGATGGGTTTACTGAGGAACAACCCCTTGAGTTGCTCGAAAGCGGCTTGCTGAGTGGGCGCCCAGGTCCAAGGCATAGTTTTCTTAGTGAGGTCAATGAGGGGTCGGGCAATATTGGAATATCCCGGGATAAAACGTCTGTAGAAATTAGCAAAACCAAGAAAGGAGCGGACATCTTTGACTTTTTGTGGCGTAGGCCACTTAGCAATCCCGTCAAGTTTGACGGGGTCCATGGCGAGTTGTCCTTCTTTGACAATCATCCCGAGGTATTCAACTTTGGGGACGGCAAATTGACATTTCTCTAGCTTGAGATGTAGGTCGAGTTCCGTCATCCGTTGAAGGACACGGCGGGTGCGTTCAGTGTGGGTTGCGTTGTCTGGAGAGAAGATGAGGAGGTCATCCATATAAATAACTAACCATCCTTCCGCGATCATGTCGCAAAAGGAGTCGTTCATGAAACGTTGAAACGTTGCGGGGGAGTTAGTCATGCCGAAGAACATAACCATTGGTTCAAAAAGTCCTTTGTGAGTGAGGAAGGCACCTTTCCATTGGTGCCCGTCCTTTATACGTACGTTGTTATAACCCCATCGTACGTCGAATTTGGTGAAGACGCGAGCGCCTTTGAGCTTGTCAAGAAGGTCGGAGATTAAAGGTAGTGGGTAGGCGTCGCGGATCGTATGTTCGTTGAGGTATCGGTAATCTTGGCATGGGCGGAGTTTGCCGTCCTTCTTTTTAACGAAGAAGAAAGGTGATGCTTGAGGGGAGTTTGAAGGGCGGATTTTTCCGGCAGCGAGGTTCTCATCAAGAAAGTCTTCAGTGGCTTTCTTTTCGTCTGGGGTGAGCGGGTAGAGTTTGCCGATTTTCGGGGAGAACGAGTCTTTGACATTGATTTCGTGGTCATAGGGTCGGGAGGGAGGAAGAGAGTCAGCGGACTCTTTGGCGAAGACTGGGGCAAAGTCTTTATAGACGTCTGGGAGAGTAACTCTCGGCTTAGCCTTCTCGGCTGCTGCAGCGAGTTCAGTGGCAGTGGTAAGCTTCGCAACAAGCTTTGGGTGAGTCTGGTGATATCGGGATCCAGCCTTAAGGACCCGTTGGCAGGAGTTTACGTGGAGGGCACGGCGAACGTAAAGGTTTCTGTCCGGCATGTCAAGGAATGTGGAGAGGGTATGGTCGGGAATGGTCTCAACCAGGACGTGACGAGGTGGTTTCGAGGGGGGTGCTCGAGGTTGAGCGTCGTTGTGTCGCTTGAGATCGGCAACGTGGATGTGATACAAAGATGCCGACTCGTCTACTGTTTCTGGGATATTGATTGTTTGTGATGACCAATCAATAGCGGGGTTCGTGAGGCGCAACCATGGGGTTCCGAGAATCACATTCTCAGATCCACAATGCATAACGTAGAAGCGTACGTGCTGGGTGATTCCGTCGATGTTTGTGAAAAGGGAGGTGGTGTAGCGGATAGCTCCCTTGGCGTTCGGGGTTTGATCTACGTTGTTGACTGGGATAGGCATTGGGAGTTTGTCTAGGGGGAGCTTGTGCTTTCGGGCGAAGTCCCAATCAATGCAGTTAATGTCTGCGCCACTGTCAATGAGGGCGCGGGTGTCGACGGTTTTCATAGTGTGCAATGGATCAATGAGTTGCAGAGGGATTCTTATTGACTTCTTGGACGTGGATACAAGTACAGGTGCACACGTATTAGGAACTACTGACGTTGAGGCAGTGTTCCGTTTCAAAAATCCAAAGAGGTGATGTCGACGCGAGATACTTTTATTTCATCGTCGTTGTCTTCATCGTCGATCTCGATTAACCAAGGGACTTCTTCTGCGTCCTCAGTTTCGACTTCTGTTACCCTCCTGACAGCTTTCCTCGGCCTTGGGGTGTTGGAAGTGAACGTGGGGCAGTTGTTCGCCCTATGTCCTTTCTGGCGGCAGCGGAAGCACTTCCCTTCTTTATGGCATTGTTCTCGTTCGGTGGGGGTGAGTTGTGGAACATGGATTGCGTCAACGTCCATAGCGTTTGGATCTTTGGTGGGAGTGGGAGCGGTGTACTGGTGGTACGTGTGGCGCGTGGGGGTTTTGTGACGGGCGGCGATCTCTCGAGCGCGTTCCATGTGAGTTTGGAAGGTTACCGCCTTCTTCAACCAGTTTGCGATAGTGGTGGGGACCGTCTCCATAGCTAGGATACGCCGCATGAGGGCGTCGGGGATAGCGGCAGAGTAATATCCAATGAGGACATTATCGTCAGTGATGTTTGCGATGGCATATTGGTTTTGGAATTCGGCGTTGTATTCAGTGAGCGAAGGAGAATACCCGCCATTCTTGGTGGCGGTCATGCGGGTGGTGGTAAGCCAGGCGATGGCGTTTCCCGTGGTATCGTAGTGTTTAAACGCCAAGATAAAGGCGTCACGGAAGTC
>JBBPTX010001378.1:0-10575 GCA_038094595.1 Pulveroboletus aff. annulatus
TCTCATGCGTGATTTTGCCATTGGCCCTTCTATTTCTTACGCTGTTTCCACGCCGGCCCTTAACCATCGTGACACGTAACCGTCACGCTTTTTACTTCACTATATAAACCCTTCAACAGGGTCTCTCACTTCTTCTCCTTAGCTTAGTTCTACCTACGGCTTGTTGCCTAGTTAGCACTAACAATCTACTTGCCTTTACTCCTCAGTCTTCGTTCTACTATTAAGTGAACGCTTCACACTCGGTCCCACCGCCTTTGTGTGTCTCTACCCTTGATCCTTTGACCCGTTTGTCAAGCTAGACAATGGTTACCTCTCGACCCGTCAACATCCTTGACAGCACCTTTGACCCAGCATCCCCACGGCTGGCCCAACGTCATCGTTGACACGAACGACAGAACCCTCGACCCTACTAGGCGTTAGTAGGTCTATGTGCGACCACACCCACGGCCACGCGTAACAAAAGAACTAAGCTCCCTCCTCATTCGGGTACTATCACGTATGCCGCCCACCATAGCTTCCCACCAAAACACTCGAACCACTGACCCGCATTGGAATCCTCAAGAGCCTCTGCGTACCTCGCACTCTGACTCCTCTGACACCCCCGATGATCCCAACCAAGCATATTGGGACAAAGACCCTGACAAGCCTCTATTAGATTCAGACGAAGAACTTGCCACCCGCGACCTTGCCCACAGCTTCTCCGCTTCGGTGCAGATACCATGCCCTCAGACCCCCCCATCCCCAACACCCAGACGCCAAACTGGCCACATCTTTCCCCCGATCCCTCGTCCACCGTTGCCTACTATGACCACCAAACCTCTCGAACTCCGCATCGGCACTCCAGAAAAGTACGATGGCGATTATAAGATGGCCAAACAATGGTTTGATTCCGTCGCCTTTTACCTCAATGTCAACGCCGAGGTATACACCACCGACCCGAAGCGCATTGCTTTTGCGCTTTCATATATGACTCAAGGCCCCGCACTCACGTGGGCAAACACCTTTAGATCCTTGAAGATCGCAGCTGATGGCTCGATCTCTATGGGCTCCTGGTCCAACTTCCATGACGCCTTCATCTTGGCGTTCAAACACTATGACACCACCGGCAACGCGATTGCCTGGCTCACTACCACCCGCATGACCGCCACCAAGAATGGCGGATATTCCCCTTCGCTCACTGAGTACAACGCTTAGTTCCAGAACCACTGTGCCATTGCTGGCATCACTGACGACAACGTCCTCATCGACTATTACTCGGCCGCCATCCCTGACGCCCTCATGTGCCGAATCCTAGCCATGGAGACGGTCCCCACCACCGTAGAAGCTTGGTTGAAGAAGACCGTTACCTTCCAAACCCACTTGGAACGTGCCCGAGAAATCACCGCCCACCACAAAGCCCCCACTCGTCACACGTATCACCAGTATACCGCCCCCGCCCCCACCAAAGACCCCAACGCCATGGACGTTGACACCATTCGCATCCAACAACTCACCCCTGCCAAGCGAGAACAGTGTCGTAAGGAAGGAAGGTGTTTCCGCTGCCACCAGAAAGGACATCGGGCTACCAACTGCCCCACGTTTACTTCCAACACCCCAAGGACGAAGAAGGTCGTCCGGAAGGTTATAGAAGTAGAAGTCGAGGACGAAGAAGAAGTCCCTCGACTACAAGAGATTGACAATGAAGATGACAATGAAGAACCCAAGGTGTCTCACGTTACCTTTACCTCCCAGGATTTTTGAACCGGAACGCTGCCTCGACGTCAGTAGTTCCCCCTATTATGTGTGCACCTGTACTTGTATCCACGTTCAAGAAATCAATACACATTCCCCTTCAACTTATTGATCCTTCGCACACCATGAAAACCGTCAACACTCGCACCCTCATCGATAGTGGCACAGATATCAACTGCCTTGACTGGGACTTCGCCCGAAAATACAAGCTCCCTCTTGACAAACTCCCAATGCCCATCCCCATCAACAACGTCAATCAAACCCCCAATGCCAAGGGGGCCATTCGCTACACCACCTCTCTCTTCACCAACATCGACGGAATCGCCCAGCATGTACGATTTCATGTCATGCACTGCAGGTCCGAGAACGTGATTCTCGGGACGCCCTGGTTACAACTTACGAACCCCTCCATTGACTGGTCATCACAAATGATCAACATCCCCGAAGTAGTAGACGAGTCCGCCTCCCTCTACCACATCCACGTTGCAGACCTCAAACGACACAATAATGCCCAACCTCGAACACCCTCTTCGAAACCACCTCGACATGTGATGGTTGAAACCGTCCCCGACCACACCCTTTCTACGTTCCTCGACATGCCAGACAGGAACCTCTACGTCCGCCATGCACTCCATGCCAACTCTTGTCAAAAAGTTCTCAAAACCGGATCTCGGTACCATCAGACGCACCCGAAGCTCGTCGCCAAGCTTACCACTGCTACGGAACTCATGGCTGCTGCCAAGAAGGCCAAGCCAAAAGTCACGCTCCCCAATGCCTACAAAGACTTTGCTCCAGTCTTCGCCAAAGAATCTGCCGACTCCCTTCCCCCATCTAGACCCTACGACCACGAGATCAATGTTAAAGACTCGTTTACCCCAAGGATCGGCAAACTCTACCCACTCACCCCTGACGAAAAGAAGGCCACCGAAGACTTCCTGGATGAAAATCTTGCCGCCGGCAAAATTCGCCCCTTGAACTCCCCTCAAGCATCGCCGTTCTTCTTTGTCAAAAAGAAAGATGGTAAACTCTGCCCCTGTCAAGACTACCGTTACCTCAACGAACATACCGTTCACAATGCCTATCCGCTACCACTAATCTCTGACCTCCTTGACAAGCTTAAGGGAGCTCGTGTCTTCACCAAGTTCGACATGCAGTGGGGATATAACAATGTGCGTATCAAAGACAGGCACCAATGGAAGGGTGCCTTCCTTACTCACAAGGGTCTCTTCGAACCCATGGTGATGTTCTTTGGCATGACTAACTCACCTGCGATGTTCCAACGATTTATGAATGACTTCTTCTGCGATATGATCGCCAAAGGATGGTTAGTCATCTATATGGATGATTTTCTCATCTTTTCCCCAGACGATGCCACCCACACTGAACGCACTCGCCGTGTCCTTCAGCGGATGACGGAACTCGACCTCCATCTCAAGCTGGAAAAATGCCAGTTCGCCGTACCTGAAGTCGAATACCTCGGAATGATTGTCAAAGAAGGACGACTCGCTATGGACCCCGTCAAGCTTGACGGAATCGCCAAGTGGCCTACGCCGCAAAAAGTCAAAAATGTCCGTTCCTTCTTAGGCTTCACTAACTTCTATAGACGTTTCATCCCGGGATACTCCAACATTGCCCGACCCCTCATCGACCTCACCAAGAAGACTATGCCCTGGACTTGGGGTCTCGCACAACAGACCGCCTCCAAACAGCTCAAGGAGCTGTTCCTCTGTAAGCCCGTTCTCTTTATGCCTGATATCTCTCGCCCTTTTGCCATGGCCATCGACACTTCCAAATATGCGTCAGGTGGAATTTTATTACAAACCGATGTGAACGGGGATTAGCACCCCTGTTCTTACTTATCACAATCATTTTCCTCCTCAGAACGCAACTACGATATCCACGACAGGGAGCTCTTGGCCGTTATCCGTGGTTTCAAAGCCTGGAGGCAATACCTCCACAGCTCTCCCTTCCCCGTCAAGGTCTTTTCCGACCATAAGAACTTGACATACTTCCGCCGCCCCCAAGATCTCAACCAACGTCAAGCCCACTGGCTCCTTGACCTTGCTGACTATGATTATTCAATCACTCACGTCCCTGGATCTCAACTCGCCGGTCCCGACGCCCTCTTGCGCTGCCCCGATCTCCTTTCCCATGCCGACTACGATAATATCGGTGTCACCCTTCTCCTGGACACCCTCTTTGTCCGTCTTATTGACTCTGCCCTCTCCAATCACATTGCCTCCGCCTCCTCCTCTGATGACCTCGTTCTCCACAAGCTACAGGAGATCGATGGGTCTCTTCCCCCCGCCTTTCACTCTCGCCTTGCCGATTGGCAATATTCCAATGGCGTTCTACAGTATCAGGGACGCGTTTACGTTCCTCCCGACCGTGACCTTCGCCACGCTGTCGTCCAATGCTCTCACGACCATGACTCCGCCGGTCACCCTGGCTACCTTAAAACCTGACAACTCGTTGCCTCGGAGTTCTGGTGGCCGGGCCTTGCTTCCTTCGTTCACTCTTACGTAGACGGCTGTGCCGTGTGCCAGTGCAACAAGGCAAATACTCATCCTACCGTTCCCCCACTCATCCCTATCCCATCCTCCTGTTCTCGCCCTTTCCAACAGATCTCTTGCGATCTGATCACCAATCTCCCGCTGTCTGGGGGATTCGACTCCTTATTGGTCGTGGTGGACCACGGCCTTACTAAGGGGGTAATTCTTTGCCCCATGAAGAAGACTATCACCGCGGAGGGCATTGCCGTGCTCTTTTTCCACAAAGTCTACCTCCGCTTCGGTCTCTACGAAAAAGTCATCTCGGATCGCGGCCCACAGTTCGCCTTCGCCTTTGCCAAGGAACTCGGGAGACTCCTTAATTACGATCTTTCCCTCTCCACAGCTTATCACCCACAGACCGATGGCGAAACGGAACGCGTCAACCAGGAAGTCAAAACTTACCTTCGCATTTATTGCAGAGATCACCCTTCCACTTGGTCCGATCAGATCTCCCATGCTGAATTCACGCACAATCACCGCCCTCATTCTGTCACCGGCAAGTCCCCGTTCTATCTCATGATGGGATATGAACCCTGTGCCCTTCCTACGGTGATTGCCGAAACCAACATCCCCGCTGTGGAAACCCGCCTCAAAGAGCTGACCACTCTATGAGACGAAGCTCTCACATCCCATGAACTTGCGCGACAAGTCATGGTGTCCAGGTCTAAGTCGAAATTTGTGCCTTTCGAGAAAGGACAACGAGTTTGGCTGGAGGCCAGGAATCTGAAAAGGTCCGTCCAAGATCTGAAGTTCGCCGCAAAACGCAAAGGCCCCTTTGTTATCTCCGACGTCATTTCCCCCATCTCCTATCACCTCCGACTCCCACGAATGTGGAAAATCCACAACATGTTCCACGCTTCTCTGTTATCACCCTATCGCGAAAACGATGTACACGGCCCGAACTTCCCCACACCACCTCTGGATCTTGTAGAAGGACAAGAAGAATACGAAATAGAACGAATCATATGGTATCGAGGTATGCCGTCAGCCCGTCAATACCTGATCCAATGGAAAGGGTACTCCGCCAAAGAAGAATCATGGGAACCCGAGCAGAATTTGAAACATTCATCAGAGTTATTAGAAGATTATAAAAGGCGTCACCCTCGCGCATTCTCTCCTGCATCCGCTCGCCCATCATACCGCACATAAACCCTCTCCATCTTCTCCTCATGGCCATCGAATTCACCAATGTCGATACTCCTGCAGCCGCACCCACCACCAACCCCAGCACAATCCGTCTTCCCTCTACCGACCCCAAGAGAGTCTCTCCTACTTACCCCGCCACCCCTCAGCCTGTCAACTTCGCCACTCTTGTTAGCGATATTCCCCTCTCCCACGTCTCCCCCGTCTCTGGCAGGATTGCATCCTCGCCGTCATTTACACCTCCGCCCCATTGGGAACCTTCTCCTGGACCCCCCTCATTCCTAGGCGTTCATCACCCTCAACTCGTCCATGCACCTAGCTCGGACTCTCTTGTTGCCCACTCTGGATGGGACTCCCAAGTTCCCCTAGACGTCTCGGCTCATCGCCACACCAACCAGCTCCAAGAAGAGCGGTTTACCGATGAGGATTATGTTCGTTTTCACTCACTTATGTCTGACGATCGTCTTCGCATTCCTATTAGTGTTTATTCTTCTGATGGTTCGCCCATCTTTACTTGGTTCGAAACCGCGATGCAGATCAATCACATCGCTGCCTTTGTCTCCGGCTCAGGCCCAGTATTTCCTCACACCACCCTCGGCAGGACGATGCAGGGTTTTATTTATCACGCACAATACCAGTTGTACTCCCACGCCTTCCAGATGGGCTATGATACTTTCCTTCTCGACGTCGATAACCATTTCCGAGACCTAGCTGCCGCTGGTCGAGGACTTGGAAATGAAGTCCTGAGGGATGGATCGCCTATTCATCGGCAAACTCTCAATGACTGGTGGACTGGTCGGAATGGCAGAGACTGCATTCATCCTGGACATCCCCACTTCAACCAATGGTGCTTCCAGTGCCACTGCCTCGGACATACTCAACTATCCTGTCGACAATACGTCTGTACGGGATGCCGTCGGCAAGCACCTGGCCACTCCCTTGCCCGTTGTCCAGGGCCCTCTCGCCCCCTTGCCTCTCGCCTCACCTCTCCTCGTGCTCCTCATACCCAACCCTCATCTGCATCTACTCCTCGCCGCCCCCAAGCCACGTTCTGCAACGGATAAATCGTCCGCCGAGCCACCCCTTGCCACACCTCTCGTCAGTCCTCCTCCTCCTCCTCTCAACAGTCCTACCACCCCGCGCCATCCTCACCCCACGCCCCCTCTCCCTACGAGGATGGAGACGAGCTAGACAACATCGGCTACGCCAACATCACTGGCTCCCCGGGACCAGCCTTTAGGGATTTGTAAGGAATCCTCGCCGTAGCTTCGGGTTACTAAGGGGGTAATGTTACGATTTGCTCGCAGGATGAACGCTTTCTCTTTTCTTTCTCTATCGAACTAATACCTTTCTACTTCTCACGCTTAACCTCGCTCCTTCCATGTTGTTCTACGACATTCCATACATCTCATAAGCGTGCTTATCCTCCACTGCGCAGGTACTCCTTCCCTTCTGATCTTCTCACGCTGTATGCGCCGGCCCTTAACGTCTCTTTCTCATGCGTGATTTTGCCATTGGCCCTTCTATTTCTTACGCTGTTTCCACGCCGGCCCTTAACCATCGTGACACGTAACCGTCACGCTTTTTACTTCACTATATAAACCCTTCAACAGGGTCTCTCGCTTCTTCTCCTTAGCTTAGTTCTACCTACGGCTTGTCGTCTAGTTAGCACTAACAATCTACTTGCCTTTACTCCTCAGTCTTCATTCTACTATTAAGTGAACGCTTCACACTCGGTCCCACCGCCTTCGTGTGTCTCTACCCTCGATCCTTTGACCCGTTTGTCAAGCTAGACAACGGTTACCTCTCGACCTGTCAACATCCTTGACGGCACCTTTGACCCAGCATCGCCATGGCTGGCCCAACGTCGTCGTTGACACGAACGACAGAACCCTCGACCCTACTAGGCGTTAGTAGGTCTACGCGCGACCACACCCACGGCCACGCATAACAGTTGGTGATGTTCCCCAGTCCCACGTCTCCCCCGTCTTGGGCAGGATCCAATCCTCGTCAACGTTTACACCTCTGCCCTATCGGGAACCTTCTCCCAGACCTCCCTCGTTCTTAGGCGTCCACCGCCCACAGCTCGTCCAAGCACCAAGTTCAGACTCCCTTATCGCCCACTCGGGATGGGATTCCCAGGTCCCCTTAGACGTCTCCGCTCATCATCATACCAACTGGCTCCAGAAAGAACGATTTACCGATGAGAATTATGTTTGCTTTCATTCACTTATGTCTGACGATCGCCTTCGTGTTCCTATTAGTGTTTACTCTTCCGATGGCTTGCCCATCTTTACTTGGTTTGAAACTGCAATGCAATTGAATCATATCGCTGCCTTCATCTCTGCCTCAGGCCCAATCTTTCCTCACACTACCCTCAGCAGGACCATGCAGGACTTCATCTACCACGCGCACTACCAGTTGTACTCTCACGCCTTTCAAATGGGCTACAATACCTTCCCCCTCGACGTTGACAACCACTTCCAAGATCTTGCTGCCACAGGTCGAGGACTTGGAAACGAAGTCTTGAGGGATGGATTGCCTATTCATAGGCAAACGCTCAACGACTGGTGGACAGGTCGTAATGGCAGAGACCATGTCTATCCCAGACATCCCCGTTTCAATCAACAATGCTTCCAATGCCACTGCCTTGGGCATACCCAGTTATCCTGTCAGCAGCATGTCTGCACGGATTGCCTCCGACATGCACCTAGCCATTCCCTCGCCCATTGCCCAGGATCCTCTCGCCCACTAGCCGCTCATCTTATATCCCCTCATGCCTAGTCCTCCTCTACGTCCACTTCTCGCTGCCCCCAAGCCGCATTCCACAATGGACAAATCGTCTGTCGAGCCACACCCCGCTGCACCTCTCGCCAGTTGTCCTCCTCCTCTCAACAGTCTTACCATCCCACGCTGTCCTCACCTCATGCCCCCTCGCCCTATGAGGATGGAGACAAATTGGACGATGTCAGCTATACCAACATCACCGGCTCCCCAGGACCCGCTTTCAGGGACTTGTAAGGAATCCTCACCGTAGCTTCGGGTTACTAAGGAGGTAATGTTACGATTCGCTCGCAGAACAAACACTTTTTCTCTTCTTTCTCTTTCAGACTAATCATTTACTTTCTCATGCTTAACTCGCATCCTTCCATATCATTCTACGACATTCCATAACACCTCGTAAACATGATTATCTCCCACTGTGTAGGTACCCCTTCTCTTCTGATCTTCTCATGCCATATGCGCCAGCCCTTAACATTTCCTTCTCATGTGTGGATTTGCCATTGGCTTTCCTATTTCTAATGCTGCTTCCCATGCCGGCCCTTAACCATTGTGACACATAACTATCACACCTCCACTTTACTATATGTTATAAATTGATTTCGTGAAACTGACATTTTCGCACTTTTCCTCATTATCTAATCTTATCAGTCCATGATCTTATCTAAGATCATTCCCTTCGCTATTCCTTTACCTTTCTTACTGATTAGATAAGATATGATGTCATCATGACATCACTGGTCTAGGTGCCTCACCACATATGCATTACTTTAATCCCCTTGCCCTAGATCTATCCCTTCACTATCACTCTTCCATTCTTTCATATATACCTCACCTTAGCCAGCATGTACACTGCCCTGCTCCACACATACGTCATACCCTTTACCATACCCTCTACCCAGCTGGCTTAGAACTTTGTATCTCCTATTGTACCATACTGTATAAATACAGGGAACACTTGAGGATACTTCCCTAAGTTGTTCCACTTTTGTCACTTCCTACCTCTTGCCCAAGAAGATCCAGCCCTTCTTGTGAACGTAATGTCACAGCAAGCCGTCGCCTCATCTATCACCCGATATCTGAGCAACTTCAAGAGTTCCTTCCTACGTCCCCTATTCATATCATCCGTCTTCCCTCAGACTGATTAAGATTCCTATCTTGCTCCTTAATTAGATAGAGATCTAGTTCAGCCTCCCTCACTTCAGTCATAACGAAGAGAGTAGTCGCTTCACTATATAAACCCTTCAACAGAGCCCTTCGTCTTTTCCTTAGCTTAGTTCTACCTATGGCTTGTCGCCTAGTTAGCACTAGCAATCCACTTGCCTTTATTCTTCAGTCTTCATTCTACTATTAAGTGAACACTTCACACTCAGCTCGTCACCTTTGTGTGTCTTGAACCCCTGAACCCTTGACCCATTTGTCAAGCTAGACAGCAGTTGCCCTTGACCTGTCGAACGCCCTTGACGGTACCCTCTGACCCAGCATCCCCACAGCTGGTTCCTACATCGTCGTATACACGAATGACCGGATCCTTGACCCTACTAGGCGTTAGTAGGTCTATGCGCGACCATATCCATGGCCATGCATAACAATCATTGTCCAGTATTTCTACAAGTTAGGGAAGGTCTTCTTCCTCAACTTCGACTTCTATGACCTTCCAAATAGTTTTATTCAGCCTTGGGGTGTTTGAGGGGAATATGCGACATGTGGTGGATCTATGACCCTTCTGACAGTAGTGGAAGCAACATCCTTCAGTGATACACCTCTGGCATTCTTTGGGGATTAACTTCTAAATGTGGACAGCATCCACATTCATAGTGTTGGGGTCCTTGATGGGGGTGGGTGTGGTGTACTGATAGTACATTGTGCAAGAAGGTGTCTTGTGATGAGCAGAGATCTTGTGGACCCAATCCATGTGAGTCTGGAAGGTAACTGCTTTCTTAAGCCAGGCATTGATGATGATGGGTACAACCTCCATGGTCAAGATATGGTGCATGAGGGCTTCCAGGATAGAGGCAGAGTAGTCCTCATTTGATCCAAGTGGTGAGTTCATCAGCACACATAATACAGCGCGCCTGGCCCAGTGGCCTTGCCAGTGGATGCCCCCTTCTTCCTTGATGAAGACTTGGCAGAAAATGGTGGAGTCAGAGACTTGACCTGCCCAAGCCCATGCTCAACACAGAGCTGGACCTGCAGCAGGTCCTTCTCGAAAATGAGATCCGGGGTAGTGTCACCTGCATGTTCTTCAGAGACAAGCCGCATTGCAAGATTGTTGTAAATGATTACATTAGACAATATAGGCTCGACACCATCAAGCAGGTTAAAGGTCATGAGTGACTCGGAAGATGGTAGAGTTGTTGCGACCACA
>JBBPTX010001379.1:0-10574 GCA_038094595.1 Pulveroboletus aff. annulatus
ATATAGGAATGCCAAACAGTTGTTTTACTCTGTCACCTTCTACCTCAATGTCAACGCTGAGGTATACACCACCGATCCAAAGCGCATCGCTTTCGCGCTTTCCTACATGACCCGTGGCCCCGCACTCACGTGGGCTAACACCTTTCGCTCTTCAAAGATCGCAGCCGATGGCTCGATTAATATGGGATCTTGGTCCGATTTCCGCGACGCCTTTATCCTGGCATTCAAACACTATGACACCACCGGCAACGCAATTGCCTGGCTCACCACCATGCGCATGACCGCCACAAAGAACGGCGGATACTCCCCCTTGCTCACTGAGTATAACGCTCAGTTCCAGAATCACTGCGCCATTGCTGGCATCACCGATGACAACGTCTTGATCGGCTACTACTCAGCCGCTATCCCCGACACCCTCATGTGCCATATCCTAGCTATGGAAACGGTCCCCACCATCATAGAGGCCTGGTTGAAGAAGGCGGTCACCTTCCAGACCCACATGGAATGCGCTCGAGAAATCGCCGCACGCCACAAGACTCCCACTTGCCACACGTATCATCAGTACTCTGCCCCCACCCCCGCCAAAGATCCCAACGCAATGGACGTTGACGCCGTCCACCTCCCACGTGTTACGCGTGGCCGTGGGTGTGGTCGCGCGTAGACCTACTAATGCCTAGTAGGGTCGAGGGTTCAGTCGTTCATGTCGACGACAACATTGGACCAGCTGTGGGGATGCTGGGTCAAGAGTACCGTCAAGAGTGTTGGCGAGTCGAAAGGTAAACCGCTGTCTAGCTTGACTAGCAGGTCAAAGGTTCGAGGGTAAGACACGCGAAGGCGGGTGAGCCATAGCGTGAAGCGTTCACTTAATAGTAGAACGGAGACTGAGGAGCAAAGGCAAGTGGATTGCTAGTGCTAACTAGGCGACAGGCCGTAGGTAGAACTAAGCTAAGGAGAAAAGGAGACGACCCTGTTGAAGGGTTTATATAGTGAAGTAAAAGCGTGACAGTTACGTGTCACAGTAGTTAAGGGCTGGCATGGGAAACGGCGTTAGAAATAGAAGACCAATGGCAAAACCACGCATGGGAAGGAAACGTTAAGGGCCGGCGCATACGGCGTGAGAAGAGCAGAAGAAAAAGAGTACCTGTGCGGTGAAGGAGTAAACACGCTTACGAGATGTATGGAATGTCGTGGAACGACATGGAAGGAATGAGTTTTAAGCGTGCAAAACAGAAAGTATTAGTCCGATATTGATAAAAGAGAAAAAGTGTTTGTCCTGCGAGTGAATCGTAACACCACACCTCACCCCTGCCGAACGAGAACAATGCCGCAGAGAAGGCAGATGTTTCCGTTGTTGGCAGAAAGGACATCGGGCTACTAACTGCCCAACGTTTACCTCAAACTCTCCTAGGCCGAAGAAGATTGTTTGGAGGGTCACAGAAGTGGAAGTCGAGGACGAAGAAGAAGTCCCTCGGCTACAAGAGATTGACAATGAAGATGACGACGAAGAAACCAAGGTGTCTCATGTCGCCATTACCTCTCAGGATTTTTGAAACGGAACACTGCCTCAACATCAGTAGTTCCTCCTATTACGTGTGCACCTGTACTTGTATCCACATCCAAGAAATCAATGCGTATCCCTCTGCAACTCATTGATCCCTCGCATACCATGAAAACCATCGACACCCGCGCCCTCATCGATAGTGGTGCAGACATCAACTGCCTTGACTGGGACTTTGCCCGAAAGCATTGACTTCCCCTCAACAAACTCCCAACACCTATCTCCGTAAACAACGTCGACCAAACCCCCAATGCCAAAGGGGCCATTTGCTACACCGCCTCCCTTTTTACCAACATCGATGGCATCGCCCAACATATACACTTCCATGTCATGCATTGCAGGTCCGAGAACGTGATTCTTAGGACGCCTTGGTTGAAACTTACAAATCCCTCCATTGACTGGTCATCGCGAACGATCAATATCCCTGAATTGGTAGACGAGTCAGCCTCCCTCTACCACATCCATGTCGCAGACCTCAAGCAACACGACAATATCCAACCTCATGCACCCCCTGCAAAACCACCTCGCCACGTCATGGTCGAAACCATTCCCGACCATACCCTTTCCACATTCCTTGATTTGCCGGACGGGAGCCTCTATGTCCGACGCGCACTCCATGTCAACTCTTGCCAACGGGTCCTCAAAACGGGATCCCGATATTATCAGACACACCCCAAGCTTGTCGCCAAGCTTACCACCGCCACAGAACTTGCAGCTGCCACCGAGAAAGCCAAACCAAAGGTTACACTCCCAGATGCCTATAAGGACTTCGCCCCCGTCTTTGTCAAAGAATCCGCCGATTCCCTTCCCCCTTCTAGACCCTATGACCACGAAATCAACGTCAAAGACTCATTCACCCCAAAGATCGGCAAGCTCTACCCGCTCACCCCTGACGAAAAGAAAGCCACCGAAGACTTCCTCGATGAAAACCTCACCACCAGCAAGATCCGCCCTTCAAATTCCCCCCAAGCATCGCCATTCTTCTTCGTCAAAAAGAAAGATGGCAAACTTCACCCCTGTCAAGACTATCGATACCTCAATGAACACACTATCCGCGACGCTTACCTGCTACCTCTGATCTCCGACCTCCTCGACAAACTCAAAGGCGCCCGCGTGTTTACCAAGTTCGATGTACGCTGGGGATATAACAACGTACATATCAAAGACGGGCACCAATGGAAAGGTGCCTTCCTCACCCACAAAGGACTCTTCGAACCCATGGTTATGTTCTTCGGCATGACTAACTCCCCAGCAACGTTCCAACATTTCATGAACCACTCCTTCCGCAACATGATCGCAGAAGGATGGTTAGTAATTTACATGGATGACCTCCTTATCTTTTCCCCAGACGACACCACCCACACCGAACGCACTCGCCGTGTCCTTCAACAGATGACGGAACTCAACCTCCATCTCAAATTGGAAAAATGCCAATTTGCTGTTCCCGAAGTCAAATACCTCGGAATGATCGTTAAAGAAGGACAACTTGCTATGGACTCCGTCAAGCTAGACGGAATCGCCAAGTGGCCTATGCCACAGAAAGTCAAAGATGTCCGGTCCTTCCTAGGTTTTGCTAATTTCTATAGACATTTCATCCTGGGATATTCTAACATCGCCCACCCGCTCATTGACCTCACCAAGAAAACTATGCCCTGGATCTGGACCACCGCTCAACAAACCGCCTTCGAGCAACTCAAAGAGTTGTTCCTTCGTAAACCCGTCCTCTTCATGCCCGATATCTCTTGACCTTTTGCCATGGCCACCAATGCTTCCAAATATGCGTCGGGTGGTATCTTGTTACAAACGGATACCAACGGGGATTGGCACCCCTGTTCCTACTTATCTCAATCCTTCTCCTCCTCAGAACGCAACTATGATATCCACGATCGGGAGCTCTTGGCCATTATATGCCGTTTCAAAGCCTGGAGGCAATACCTCCATGGCTCTCCCTTCCCCGTCAAGATCTTCTCCGATCACAAAAACCTCACGTACTTCCGCCGCCCCCAAGATCTCAATCGTTGTCAAGCCCAGTGGCTCCTCGACCTCGCCAACTACGACTATTCTATCACCCATGTTCCTGGTACTCAACTCGCCGGCCCTGACACCCTCTCTTGTTGTCCAGATCTCCTTCCCCACGCCGACTCCGATAATATCGGGGCCACTCTCCTCCCTGACGCCCTCTTTGTTCGCCTCATCGATTCCGCCCTCTCGAACCACATCGTCTCTGCCTCTGCCTCCGACGATCTTGTCCTCCATAAGTTACAGGAACTTGACGGATCTCTCCCTCCTGCTCTCTGCTCACGTCTCGCGGATTGGCAATACTCTGATGGCATCCTCCAGTATCAGGGACACGTCTATGTTCCTCCCGACCGTGACCTTCACCGTGCTGTCGTCCAATGCTCCCATGACCATGACTCCGCCGGTCACCCTGGCTACCTTAAAACCCGCCACCTCGTCGCTTCCAAGTTCTGGTGGCCTGGTCTTGCCTCGTTCGTTCGCTCTTATGTTGAGGGCTGTGCCGTGTGCCAGTGCAACAAGGCGAATACTCACCTTTCATCCCCTCCCCTTGTTCCCATTCCATCCTCGTGCTCTCGCCCATTCCAGCAGATCTCCTGCGATCTCATCACCGACCTCCCACTGTCCGGGGGGTTTGACTTGTTATTGGTCATGGTGGACCACAGCCTTACTAAGGGGGTAATTCTTTGCCCCACAAAGAAGACAATCACTGCCAAGGGCGTAGCAGCGCTCTTTTTCCACAAAGTCTATCTCCGCTTTGGCCTTTACGAGAAAGTCATCTCTGATCACAGTCCACAATTCGCCTCTGCCTTTGCCAAGGAACTTGGCCACCTCCTCAACTACGATCTTTCCCTCTCCACAGCCTATCATCCCCAGATCGATGGTGAAACCGAACGCGTCAACCAAGAAGTCGAGACCTATCTTCGTATCTATTGCGGAAACCACCCCTCTACTTGGTCCGAACACATCTCCCACGCTGAGTTCACCCACAATCACCATCCTCACTCCATCACCAGCAAGTCTCCATTTTATCTTATGATGGGATATGAACCCCATGCCCTTCCCTCGGTGATCGCCGAAACCAACATCCCTGCCGTTGAATCCCGTCTTAAAGAACTCACCGCCCTTCGGGACGAAGCCCTCGCATCCGATGAACTTGCACGACAAGTCATGGCATCCAGGTCTAAGTCAAAATTCGTGCCTTTTGAGAGAGGGCAGCGAGTTTGGCTAGAGGCCAGGAACCTTAAAAGGTCCGTCCTAGATCCGAAGTTCGCCACAAAACGAGAAGGCCCCTTTGTTATCTCTGACGTCATCTCCCCTGTTTCCTATCGCCTCCGACTCCCATGAACGTGGAAAATCCACAACACATTCCACGCTTCTCTGTTATCGCCCTATCGCGAAAACGACGTACACAGCCCGAACTTCCCTACACCGCCTCCGGATCTTGTCGAAGGACAAGAGGAATATGAAATAGAACAAATCGTACAGCATCGAGGCATGCCGTTGGCCCGTCAATACCTGATCCGATGGAAAGGGTACTCTGCCGAAGAAGATTCTTGGGAATCTGAGCAGAACTTGAAACATTCGTCGGAGTTGTTGGAGGATTATAAAAGACAACACCTCCGAGCCTTCTCTCCTTCACCCACTCGCCCACCACGACACAAATAAACCCTCTCCATCTTCTCCTCATGGCTATCGAGTTCTCCAATGTCGACACCCCCACAGCCGCACCCTCCACCAACCCCAGCACTGTCCGTCTTCCCTCTGCCGACCCCGAGAGGGTCTCTCCTACTCGCCCCGCCGCCCCTCAGCCTATCAACTTCGCCACTCTTGTTGGTGATGTTCCCCAATCCCACGTCTCCCCCATCTCGGGCAGGATCCAATCCTCACCAACATTTACACCTCCGCCCCATCGGGAACCTTCTCCTGGACCACCCTCATTTCTAGGCATGCACCGCCCCCAGCTCGTCTGTGCACCTAGCTCAGACTCCCTTGTTGCCCATTCGGGATGGGACTCCCAGGTCCCACTAGACGTCTCTAGTCACCGCCACACCGGCAGAATCCGGGAGGAACGGTTTACCGATGAACATTATGTTCACTTTCATTCCCTCATGTCTGATGACTGCCTTCGGGTCCCTATTAGCGTCTATTCTTCTGATGGCTCGCCCATCTTTACTTGGTTTGAGTCCGCGATGCAGTTGAACCACATCGCCACCTTTGTTTCTGGCTCTGGCCCAGTTTTCCCTCACACTATGCTTGGCAGGACCATGCAGGACTTTATCTACCACGCACGCTACCAGTCGTACTCGCACGCCTTCCAAATGGGCTATGACTCCTTCCTCCTCAACGTCGATAACCATTTCCGAGACCTAGCCGCCGCTGGTCAAGGACTTGGGAACAAAGTCTTAAAGGATGGATCGCCTATCCATTGGCAAACCCTCAACGACTGGTGGACTGGTTGAAATGGCAGAGATCGCGTCTATCCAGACCATCCTCGTTTCAATCAACGGTGCTTCCAATGCCACTATCTTGGACACACTCAATTATCCTGCAGGCAATACGTCTGTACAGGATGCCGTCAACAAGCACCTGGCCATTCTCTTGCCCGTTGCCCTGGATCCTCTCGCCTCACTTCTCCCCGTGCTCAGTCCTCGTCTACGTCCACACCGCGTCGCCCCCAAGCCACGTTCCGCAACAGGCAAATTGTCCGTCGAGCCACCCCTCGCCGCACCTCTCGTCAGTCTTCCTCCTCCTCCCAACAATCTTACCATCCCGCGCCATCCTCACCTCGCGCCTCCTCTCCCTATGAGGATGGAGATGAACTAGACAATGTCAGTTATGCTAACATCACCGGCTCCCCGGGACCCGCTTTTCGGGACTTGTAAGGAATCCTCGCCATAGCTTCGGGTTACTAAGGGGGTAATGTTATGATTTACTCACAGGACGAACACTTTTTCCTTGCTTTCTCTTTCGGACTAATACTTTTCATTTCTCACGCTTTACCTCATTCCTTCCATGTTGTTCCACGACGTTCCATACATCTCGTAAGCGTGCTTATTCCTTCACTGCGCAGGAACTCGTTATCTTCTGATCTTCTCACACCGTATGCACCAGCCCTTAACGTTTCTTTCCCATGCGTGGTTTTGCCATTGGTCTTCTATTTCTAACGCCGCTTCCCACGCCGGCCCTTAACCTTTGTGACACGTAACTGTCACGCTTCTCCTTCACTATATAAACCCTTCAACAGGGTCGTCTCCGTTTTCTCCTTAGCTTAGTTCTACCTATGGCTTGTCACCTAGTTAGTACTAGCAATCCACTTGCCTTTGCTCCACAGTCTTCGTTCTACTATTAAGTGAACGCTTCACACTCGGCTTTACCGCCTTCGTGTGTCTTTACTCTTGAACCCTCGACCCACTTGTCAAGCTAGACAGTGGTTTACCCTTTGACCCGTCAAACACCCTTGACGGTACTCCCGACCTAGCATCCCCATGGCTAGCCCTACGTCGTTGTCAATACGAACGACTGAACCCTCGACCCTACTAGGCGTTAGTAGGTCTACGCGCAACCAAACCCACGGCCATGTGTAATAGCATACTTCGCTCTCAACTCTGCCCTCTATGCTGACGACAACGACAAAATCATGACCTCATTCAACAAGATGAGCAAGGGTCAGGGCGTATCCTTCTTTGAAATGTGGTACGACAAAATGGCTGATCAAAACATTGCCAATACTGAGAAAACCTTCGAGAAGTTCACAACAAACTTCAAATCTACGTTTTTCCCCTTCGACATCCAAGCCACCGCTCGCCTAGAACTCCAAACCCTAGTCCAGAAACCAGTCCATCTCTTCAATGGGAAATGGGACAACGGATTCCAGAAATTCATCACAGACTTCCAGAACCTTGCTGCCCGCACAAAGAATACCAATGAGATGTCCACCATCAATTACTTTTCGGCTGGAGTCGATCGTAACATTGCCAACATGATCCTTCAGGTGGACAACGTCCCCACCACCCTCAATGCTTGGATCACCAAAGCCAAGCAATTCCATGGACAACTCACCCGAATCAATGCTCTTCGCAAAGGAGGAAGGATGCCCTCCCTTATCAACCATGGCTCCGCCCCACCCTCAGACCCAAATGTCATGGACGTTGATACCATCCGAGTCGCCAAACTCACCCCAGTCAAATGCGCCAAATGCATCAAAGAAGGATGATGCTTTTGATGTAGAAAGCCAGGACATAATGCCACTCAATGTCAATCCTTCTCCATCAACACCTCTCATTCCCCTCGTCCTCAAACTATTCAAGCTACCACCATATTATCCTCCACCTCTGTAATCCCCGTCATCACCCCGACATCGAAACTGGACGCATATATCGCCCAACTCCACACTAGTAGGAAAGATGAAGGGGAAATCCTCCAAATGTTAAAACTCTGTTTCGAAGACAACCTTGAGGAAGGAATAGCCACCTTAGATACCTCGGATTTTCTCTAGGGGAAGATGCTTCAACGTCTCCTTCCCCTGCTGTACTTATAGGATTACCCAATAAACGAACTTTGCACCTCCCAGTTCGCCTACAAACTTCTAAGAAAACCATCGTCACCACTGCTCTTGTTGATAGCAGAGCAACAGGAAACTTCATTGATGAATCCCTAATACCCCACCTCCAAGACGTGATACGTCACCTCCCCAAACCCTTACAAGCCTACAATGTAGATGGAACCCTGAACCATAAGGGAGTCCTCAAATGGCAAATCTCTGCTCGACTTTTATTCCCATCTATGAACGACAAAGCCACCTTCATGATCACCTCCCTAGGAAGAAAACAGGTTATCCTAGGGATGCCCTGGTTTTGAAAACACTCCCCCACCATCGACTGGAACACTAAGAAAGTCGTCATCTCCACCCCCCTCCCCCTCCCCCCCCCGCTTCACATCCATAAGATTACCTTCTCCACCTAACTCGCTCAACAGGAAGAAGTGAAAGAACAACCTCTCCCAGAATGGTGCCAGGACTTTTCCTCTGTCTTTGAAGAGAAAACGTTCAATGACCTCCCCCCACATCGACCCTATGATCATGTGATTGAACTCAAGAACTCATTCATCCCCAAGAATGCAAAGGTTTACCCCCTCAACCCTGCAGAGAAAACTGCATGCAAGGAGTTCATTGACGAACATCTCAAAATGGGGCACATCATTCCCTCCCACTCCCTACAAGCATCCTCATTCTTCTTCGTCCCAAAGAAGGATGGAACTCTTTGCTCCTGCCAAGACTACAGATATCTCAACTCCCACACCATCCGAAACACCTACCCCCTCCCCCTCATCTCTGATCTTATTGATGACATGAAGGATTCCACCCTCTTCACCCCTTTCGGCCTCTTTGAATCAACCGTTATGTTCTTCGGATTTAACAACTGTTACGTGTGGCCCGGGTAGGGTCGCACGTAGCCCTGCTAACAACCTAGTCGAGGGTGGACAAGGGATCAACCATTGTGGTAGATGGCAGTGGTGGCACACGAAGGGCCCGAGGGATCCAGGGAGACAAGGGGAGACTTATATTCACGAGGTAAAGGTGTTAGGCCAATACACAGGGAGATACAAGCTAAGGGAAAGGCATAAGGCCAGATTGACTGGTATATATAGTGAAGGGTGACGGTGTGACCATAATGTCACAGGGTCAAGGGTATGAGTTAAGGGCCGGCGTAGGAAGCGGTGGTAGAACGTGAAAGAAGGCGATGGAATGTAATAGAACCTACACGTGAGAGTGAAACACAATGTGCTGGTGCATGTGATGAGAGAAGGTGGAACACGTGTGCAATAAGGTAGCACGAGGGAGATAAGTGCACAAGATCATGTATGTAGGATGACATATGTGAGAGATACCTCGGAGAGCCGAGGGACAAGGGTAAGGGGTTGGCGCGGGCAATCAGAGAAAAGTGGAGAAGTGAGCGTACGTGCAAGAGAGGAGAGAGGAAAAGGAAAAGACGTGCCCGGCACGATGAATCGTAACAACAACACTCCTCCCACATTCCAAAGTTTCATGAATCACATCTTCACAGATATGATCTCAGAAAGATGGCTAAAGATCTACATGGATGACCTTGGCATACACACCACTCAAGACCTCCCCCTTCATCACGACCACACCCGTCGTGTTCTCCAACGTCTCCAAGAACATGGACTCTCCCTCAAACTGTCTAAATGCCTCTTCAACGCACCCACTATGGAGTACTTAGGTCTTATCATTGGTCAAGGAAAAGTCGCCATGGACCCGGTAAAGCTCAAAGCCATTGCAGAATGGAAACCCCCCACAATGGTCAAAGGCATCCGCAGCTTCTTAGGTTTCACCAACTTCTATCATAAATTCATACCCAACTTCTCCAATGTCATCACCCCTCTGGTCCTCCTCACTTGAAAAGACAAACCCTGGCTCTGGACGCCCCTCCAACAGAATGCTTTCACTCATCTCAAGAACGCTTTCTCCTCTGCACCCGTCCTATCCCTTTCAGACCCTTCTTGTCCATTCTCTCTCATGACAGACGCCTCCCTCCTCGCAGCAGGAGCCCTCCTTCTCCAAGAGGACACCAATGGTGACCTCCATCCATGCGCCTACTTCTTCCACACTTTCTCCCCCACTGAACGAAATTATGACATCTATGACAGGGAACTCCTCACTGTCATCCTTGCCCTTCAGGAATGGCACCATTACCTCTTGGGCACTTCCCACCCTGTCACCATCCTCACCAACCACAAAAACCTCTCCTATCTCAAAGATCCTAGAAAGCTCTCTTGACGCCAGGCTCGCTGGTCACTTTTCCTCCAAGACTTTGACATCCTATGGAAAGTTACCCCAGGAACCCAGATGGGCCCCATGGATGCCTTATCCCGCAAAGACTCCATTGACACCTCCCTAGACAATGTGGATGCAGCCACCCTCCTGGAACCTATAATCATCAATGCCCTTGATGCCTCTCTTTTCCGCTCCATTCAAGCC
>JBBPTX010001381.1:0-10570 GCA_038094595.1 Pulveroboletus aff. annulatus
ACTTACATCACATAAGTACTATACAGTAGCTACTAGCCCCTGTAGTATATATAGGGAACCGAGTCCGCCTCAGATAATAACAACGAGTTTACCTCTTGTCCCTAGACCACCATCTGTCTACCAGCAGGTAAGTTGGGCTTTCTCCCACATATCCTGCTCAACATGGACATCATGTGGGGATTCTCTATCGAGATCGAAACAGACTGCCATGCAGTCCACGACATCATCTTCAATGACACAGTCTCCAAGACACACGCACGCTGGCGAGACAGCATCATGGTCCACAACTTAACCGCAGTCTGCCATGTCGCAGGAAAACTCAACACAGTCGCAGATGGCCTCAGCCGCAAATGGGAAGGTCTACCACGTGAAGCAGGAGACAGAAGTGACTGGATGGTCAACCCAGAACCGGAGGAAGCACTAGGGGTCATCAACGACATATACAACATACACCTAGTGGAAGAAACCTGACCCACACATCACGCACTGCGTACACGGTTTGCCAATGAACCCATCTTCCTCGAAGTCATCAACGCCATACTAAACCTAGACATAGATGCAAACATACATGTTACGCGCGGCCGTGGATGTGGTCGCACATAGACCTACTAACACCTAGTGGGGTCAAGGGTTCGGTCATTTGTGTCAACAATGACGTGGGGCCAGCCGTGGGGATGCTGGGTCTGAGGTTCCGTCAAGAGGGTTGACGGATCAAAGGGTAAACCGCTTATCTAGCTTGACTAGCAGGTCAAAGGTTCTAGGTTAAGACACACGAAGGCTGTGAAGCTGAGTGCGAAGCGTTCACTTAATAGTAGAATGAAGACTGAGGAGTAGAGGCAAGTTGAATTGCTAGTGCTAACTAGGCGACAAGCCGTAGGTAGAACTAAACTGAGGAGGAAAGGAGATGACCCTATTGGAGGGTTTATATAGTAAAGTAAAAGCGTGATAGTTACGTGTCACAGTGATTAAGGGCCAGTGTGGGAAGCGGCGTTAGAAATAGATGACCAATGGCAAAACCATGCATGAGAAAGAAACGTTAAGGGCTGGCGCATACGGCGTGAGAAGAGCAGAAGAAAAGGAGTACCTGCGCGGTGGAGGAATAAGCACGCTTACGAGATGTATGGAATGTCATAGAACGACATGGAAGGAATGAGGTTAAGCATGAGAAGTGAAACGTATTAGTCCGAAAGTGAAAGTAAAGAAAAAGTGTTCATCCTACAAGCGAATCATAACAATACGCACCCGCGCACATGCACGCCACCAAGCATCGCAATATGTCATTGAGGAAGACAAACTATGGCGCCTCCATGGCAGCACCAGCATACGACCAAGAAGCAGGGTCGAATGCGTGCCAAGAACAGAAGCACACAGACTGGCAGACAA
The DNA here is from genome assembly GCA_038094595.1 of Pulveroboletus aff. annulatus. Taxonomy (NCBI): domain Eukaryota; kingdom Fungi; phylum Basidiomycota; class Agaricomycetes; order Boletales; family Boletaceae; genus Pulveroboletus; species Pulveroboletus aff. annulatus. Next base: position 1,384 of record JBBPTX010001381.1, read on the forward strand.
GATCCATGCAGAGGAAGGACATTGGGGGAGAGACGCACTCAAGATAGCATTGATGGACTGCATCTACAGCCCCAAAATAGATACAACAGTCATGGCAGCCATAAAAGACTGTGCCCAGTGCAAGAACTTCAGAACACCCCACCTACATGCCCTACTTAGCCCGATCACACGTCGACACCCATTTGAGCTCTTAGTAGACGACTACCTATCCATGCCCACAGGAAAAGGAGGATACCACACCCTCAGACTCTTCCTGGACACGTTCTCCCAACACATCTGGGTAACACGCTTCAAATCTGCAGGCACAGCCAAAACCACGATCGACAGCCTGAAAAACATATTCCATCACTTCACGGCACCAGAAACGTTCATGATGGACGGAGGCTCTCACTTTAACAACACTGCGGTAAAAGCCTTTTGCGACAAGTGGTTGTGCAAACACCACGTTGTCGCAGCATACTCACCATGGATCAACGGTCTCGTCGAAGGCACTAACAAGCTACTACTACATGTACTCAAACGCCTCTGCGCACCAGCCCTAGGAGAGGACGAATATGAGAACATGGCATGGGATAAGTTACCACGCTTGTGGCCAGATCACCTTGACGACACAGTACGAGCGCTGAACAACAGGATACTACCAGCTCTAAAATTCTCGCCAAAAGAACACCTACTGGGCCTAGTTGTGGACACGAAACGCACAAACCCACAAGACACCACCCAAACAGTCATGCCACTAGACATGGCAGTACACATGGCGTGTTACGCGTGGCCGTGGGTATGGTCGCGCGTAGACCTACTAATGCCTAGCTGGGTCAAGGGTTCAGTCGTTTGTGTTGACAACGACGTAGGGCCAGCCGTGGGGATGCTGGGTCGAAGATACTGTCAGAGAAGTTTGACGGGTCAAAGGATTAACCGCTGCCTAGCTTGGCTTAGCGGGTCAAAGGTTCGAGGTAGAGACACACGAAGGCGGGTGAGCTGTAGTGTGAAGCGCTCACTTAATGGTAGAGCGAAGATGCAAGGAGTAGAGATGGTAGATTGCTAGTACTAACTAGGCGACAAGCCGTAGGTAGAACTGAGCTGAGGAAAAGAGGAGACGTCCCTGTTGAAGGGTTTATATAGTAAAGTAAAGGCGTGACAGTTACATGTCACAATGGTTAAGGGCTGGCATGGGAAGCGGCGTTAGAAATAGAGATCCAGTAGCAAAACCACGCATGAGAAAGAAACGTTAAGGGCCGGCGCATACGGCATGAGAAGATCGGAAGATAAGGAGTACCTGCACGGTGAAGGAATAAGCACGCTTATGAGATGTAAGAAATGTCGTAGAACGACAAGGAAGGAACGAGTTTAAGCGTGCGAAACGGAAAGTATTAGTTCGATATTGATAAAAGAGAAAAAGTGTTCGTCCTGCAAGTGAATCGTAACATTACCCCCTTAGTAACCCGAAGCTATGGTGAGGATTCCTTACAAGTCCTGAAAAGCAGGTCCCGGGGAGCCAGTGATGTTGGTGTAACTGACGTCGTCTAGTTCATCTCCAACCTCATAAGGAGAGGGGGCGCGAGGTGAGGATGGTGCAGGGTGGTAAGACTGTTGAGAGGAGGAGGAGGACTGATGAGAGGTGTGGCGAGGGGTGGCTCGTTGGACAATTTGTCCATTGTGGAACGCGGCTTGGGGGCGGCGTGGTGTGGACATAGATGAGGACTGAGCACGGGGAGAGGTGAGGCGAGAGGCAAGGGGGCAAGAGGATCCCAGGCAATGGGCAAGAGAATGGTCAGGTGCTTGTCGACGGCATCCGGTACAGACGTATTGTCTGCAGGATAATTGAGTATATCCAAGACAGTGGCATTGGAAGCACTGTTGATTGAAACGAGGATGGCCAGGATAGACGCGATCTCTGCCATTTTGACCAGTCCACCAGTCGTTGAGGGTTTGCCTATGGATAGGCGATCCATCCCTTAGGACTTCATTCCCAAGTCCTCGACCAGCAGCAGCTAGGTCTCGGAAATGGTTATTGACGTCGAGGAGGAAGGAGTCATAGCCCATTTGGAAGGCGTGCGAGTACGACTGGTAGCGTGCATGGTAGATGAAGTCCTGCATGGTCCTGCCAAGCGTGGTGTGAGGGAAAACCGGGCCAGAGCTGGAAACAAAGGCAGCAATGTGGTTCAACTGCATCGCGGATTCAAACCAAGTAAAGATGGGCGAGCCATCAGAAGAATAAATGCTAATAGGGACCCGAAGGCGGTCATCAGACATGAGGGAATGAAAGTGAACGTAATGCTCATCGGTGAACCGTTCCTCCCAGATTCTGCCGGTGTGGCGGTGGTTGGAGACATCCAGTGGGACTTGGGAGTCCTATCCCGAATGGGCGACAAGAGAGTCCGAGCTAGGTGCGCGGATGAGTTGAGGGCGGTGGATGCCTAGGAACGAGGGGGGTCCGGGAGAAGGTTCCCAATTGGGCAGAGGAGTAAACGATGGTGAGGATTGGATCCTGCCCGAGACGGGGGAGACGTGGGACTGGGGAACATTGCCAACAAGAGTGGCGAAGTTGACAGGCTGTGGGGTGGCGGGGTGAGTAGGAGAGACCCTCTCGGGGTCGGCAGAGGGAAGACGGACGGTGCTGGGGTTGGTGGATGGCGCGGCGGCAGGGGTGTCGACATTGGCGAACTCGATTGCCATTAGTAGGAGATGGAGAGGGTTTATTTGCGGCATGGTGGGCAAGCGGGTGAGAGAGAGAAGGCACAGGGGTGTCATCTTTTATAATCCTCCAATAACTCCGACGAATGTTTCAAGTTCTGCTCAGGTTCCCAGGATTCTTCTTCGGCGGAGTACCCTTTCCATCAGATCAGGTATTGACGGGCCGACGGCATACCTCGATGCCGTATGATTCGTTCTATTTCATATTCCTCTTGTCCTTCAACAAGATCCGGGGGCGGTGTGGGGAAGTTCGGGCTGTGTACATCGTTTTCACGATAGGGCAATAAGAGAGAAGCATGGAACGTGTTGTGAATTTTCCATGTTCGTGGGAGTCGGAGGCAATAGGAGACGGGTGATATGACATCGGAGATGACAAAGGGGCCTTCACGTTTTGCGGCGAACTTCGGATCTTGGACAGATCTTTTAAGATTCCAGGCCTCCAGCCAAACTCACTGTCCCTTCTTGAAGGGCACGAATTTCGACTTAGACCTGGACACCATGACTTGTCGCACAAGTTCATGGGATGTGAGGGCTTCGTTTCGGAGGGTGGTGAGTTCTTTGAGGCGGGTTTCTACAGCAGGGATGTTCGTTTCGGCGATCACCAAAGGAAGGGCATGGGGTTCATATCCCATCATGAGGTAAAACGGGGATTTTCCAGTGACGGAGTGAGGTCAGTGATTGTGGGTAAATTCGGTGTGAGAAATGTGATCGGACCAAGTAGAAGGATGGTCTCCACAGTAGATGCGGAGGTACGTCTCGACTTCCTGGTTGACGCGTTCGGTTTCTCCGTCAGTTTGGGGGTGATACGCTGTGGAAAGGGAGAGATCGTAATTGAGCAAGCGTCCAAGTTCCTTGGCAAAGGCAGAGGCAAATTGTGGTCCCCGATCAGAGATGACTTTTTCATAGAGGCCAAAGTGGAGATAGACTTTATGGAAAAAGAGCGCAGCTACGCCTTCGGCGGTGATCGTCTTCTTCGTAGGGCAAAGAATTACCCCCTTAGTAAGGCCGTGGTCCACCATGACCAATAATGAGTCAAACCCCCTGGACAGTGGGAGGTCAGTGATGAGATCGCAGGAGACCTGCTGGAAAGGGTGAGAGCACGAGGATGGGATAGGAACAAGGGGGGGGGACAAAGGGTGAGTATTTGCCTTGTTGCGCTGGCATATGGCGCAGCCCTCAACATAAGAGCGAACGAACGAGGCAAGACCGGGCCACCAGAACTCGGAAGCAACGAGTTGGTGGGTCTTAAGGTAGCCGGGGTGACTGGCGGAGTCATGGTCGTGGGAGCGCTGGACGATAGCGCGGCGAAGGTCACGGTTGGGAGGAACATAGACACGTCCCTGATACTGGAGGACACCATTGGAGTACTGCCAATCAGCGAGGCAAGAGCGGAAGGCGGGAGGAAGGGAACCGTCGAGTTCCTGGAGTTTGTGAAGGACGAGGTCGTCGGAGGCGGACGCGGACGCAATGTGGTTGGAGAGGGCGGAGTTGATGAGGCGAACGAAGAGGGCGTCGGGAAGGAGAGTGACACCAATGTTGTTGGAGTCAGCTCGTGGGAGGAGGTCGGGGCAGTGGGAGAGGGCATTGGGGCCAGCGAGTTGGGTACCAGGGACGTGGGTGATCAAATAATCGTAGTCGGCGAGGTCAAGGAGCCAGCAGGCTTGACGTCGGTTGAGATCTTGGGGATGGCAGAAGTACGTAAGATTCTTGTGATTGGAGAATACCTTGATGGGGAAGGGAGAGCCGTGGAGGTATTGCCTCCAGGCTTTGAAACCGCGTATAATGGCCAAGAGCTCCCAGTCATGTATATCATAGTTGCGTTCTGAAGAAGAGAACGATTGGGATAAGTAAGAACAGGGGTGCCAATCCCCGTTCGCATCCGTTTGTAATAAAATGCCCCCTGACGCATATTTTGAAGCGTCGGTGGCCATGGCAAAAGGTTGAGAGATATCAGGCATAAATAGGACAGGCTTATGGAGGAACAACTCCTTGAGTTGCTCGAAGGCGGTTTGCTGAGCGGTGGCCCAGGTCCATGGCATGGTTTTCTTGGTGAGGTCGATGAGCGGGCGGGTGATGTTGGAGTATCCTGGGATGAATCGTCTGTAGAAATTAGCAAAGCCTAGGAAGGAACAGACGTCCTTGACTTTCTGTGGCGTAGGCCACTTGGCAATTCCGTCTAACTTGACGGGGTCCATGGCAAGTTGTCCTTCTTTAACAATCATCCCGAGGTACTCGACTTCGGGGACAGCAAATTGGCATTTTTCTAATTTGAGATGGAGGTTGAGTTCCGTCATTCATTGAAGGACTCGGCAAGTGCGCTCAGTGTGAGTGGCGTCGTCTGGGGAAAAGATAAGAAGGTCATCCATGTAGATTACTAACCATCTGTTGCGACTACAATTTCTTGCAGGCAATCACTATCTTATAGACGTCGAGAGGGAGAACTATCTTAATACTACTTTTGTAGGAGAAGAACAAGAGAACTAGACTGGAGACTGAGCTCCGTCCAGTCTCACTTTATATACTATTCTACTTGTAGATACATGTTGTGTACCGATCTAGATACGTATCTACATAAGTCCATCCCCTAGGCCCAACATGATCGACATGAGGAGTCGGCCTGTATCGGAGATTAATATATACATGAGGTATCCAGCCGTTGATCTGCTGCGGGTGGGTAGAATGGAAGGTGTCAACGGTAATTAAAGATAAGGGATCACATCACAGTGATGAGGTGACTGGTGTGAGGTCTGTGATGATCACGATGTATTAAATACGTGCTGTGATCAGTGGGGCGAAAAGTGAAGAGCTGAAAGTGAAGCCCACTGATCTGGAAGGGCCCGTAGATCCCCTGTGTCTAGCACAGTGTCTAGGTCGGGTTTTCCCTTGATAAGATAAAGGAAAGCGTTCGTATGCGCTAAGTAAAGGTGAAAAATATATAGCTGTAACACCATCCTTCTGCGATCATATCGCGAAAGGAGTTGTTCATGAAATGCTGGAACGTTGCTAGGGAGTTAGTCATCCCGAAGAACATAACCATGGGTTCGAAGAGCCCTTTATGGGTAAGGAAAGCACCTTTCCATTGGTGCCCGTCTTTGATACATACGTTGTTATATCCCCATCGTACGTCGAACTTGGTAAATACACGGGCGCCCTTGAGTTTGTCGAGGAGGTCGGAGATCAGAGGTAATGGGTAGGCATCGCGGACGGTGTGTTCATTGAGATATCGATAGTCTTGACAGGGGCATAGTTTGCCGTCTTTCTTCTTGACGAAGAAGAATGGTGATGCTTGAGGGGAATTTGAAGGGCGAATCTTGCCAGCGGCAAGGTTTTCATCGAGGAAATCTTCGGTGGCTTTCTTTTCATCTGGGGTGAGCAGGTAGAGTTTGCCGATCTTCGGGGTAAATGAGTCTTTGATGTTAATTTCGTGGTTGTAGGGTTGAGAGGGAGGAAGGGAGTCGGCGGATTCTTTGGCGAAGACCAGGGCGAAGTCTTTGTAGACGTCGGGTAGGGTGACTTTTGGCTTGGCTTTCTTAGCGGCGGCTGCTAGTTCAGTAGTGGTGGTAAGCTTGGCAACAAGCTTTGGATGTGTTTGGTGGTATCGTGATCCCACTTTGAGGACTCGTTGACACGAGTTAATGTGAAGGGCTTGGCGAACGTAGAGATTTCCGTCAGGCAAGTCCAGGAACGTGGAGAGGGTATGGTCGGGGACGGTTTTGACCATGACATGACGAGGTGGCTTCATAGGGGGTGCTCGAGGTTGGACATCGTTATGTCGCCCGAGATCTGCAACGTGGATATGGTAGAGAGCGGCTGACTCGTCTACTGATTTGGGGATATTGATCATTTGCGACGACCAGTCAATGGAGGGGTTCATGAGCTTTAACCAGGGCGTTCCGAGAATCATGTTCTCAGACCCGCAGTGCATGACATAGAATCATATGTGTTGGGCGATGCCATCAATGTTGGTGAAAGGAGAGGTGGTATAACGAATGGCTCCCTTGGTGTTAGGGGTTTGGTCTACATTGTTTACGGAGATAGGTATCGGAAGTTTGTTGAGGGGGAGGCGATGCTTTTTAGCGAAGTTCCAGTCGAGGCAGTTGATATCTGCTCCGCTGTCAATGAGGGCGCGAGTGTCGACGGTTTTCATGGTGTGCGAGGGATCAATGAGTTGAAGAGGAATATGCATTGATTTCTTGGATGTAGATACAAGTACAGGCGCACACGTAGAAGGAACTACTGACGTCAAGGCAGTGTTCCGTTTCAAAAATCCTGAGAGGTAATAGTGATGCGAGACACTTTGATTTCTTCATCGTCGTCTTCATCATCAATCTCTTGTAGCTGAGGGACTTCTTCTTCGTCCTCGGCTTCCACTTCTACGACCTTCCGAACGGTTTTCTTCGGCCTCGGGGTGTTTGAAGTAAAAATGGGGCAGTTGGTAGCCTGATGTCCTTTCTGTCGGCAACAAAAACATCTTCCTTCCTTGTGACATTGTTCGCGTTCGGTGGGAGTGAGACGTTGGATGCGGATGGCATCAACGTCCATGGCATTGGGATCTTTGGCGGGGGTGGAGGCGGTGTACTGATGATATGTGTGGCGAGTAGGGGTCTTGTGGCAGGCGGCGATTTCTCGAGCACGTTCCATATGGGTTTGGAAGATTACCGCCTTCTTCATCCAGGAGTCTATAGTGGTGGGGACCATTTCCATGGCTAGGATACGGCGCATGAGGGCGTCAGGGATGGCAGCTGAGTAATAGCCGATTAAGACGTTGTTGTCGGGTGATGCCAGCGATGGCGTAGTGGCTTTGGAACTGAGCGTTATACTCAGTGAGCGACGGGGAGTATCCGCCGTTCTTGGTGGCGGTCATGCGAGTGGTGGTGAGCCAGGCAATCGCGTTGCTGGTGGTATCATAGTGTTTAAACGCCAAGATGAAGGCGTCTCGGAAGTCAGACCATGATCTCATCGAAATCGAGCCATCGGCTGCGATCTTCGAGGATCGGAAGGTGTTTGCCCATGTGAGCGCGGGGCCTCGAGTCATATAAGAAAGTGCAAAGGCGATGCGCTTCGAGTCAGTGGTGTATACCTCTGCGTTAATGTTGAGGTAAAAAGCGACGAAGTCGAACCATTGTTTGGCTGTTTTATAATCTCCGTCATATTTGTTGGGTGTGCCGATGCGGAGTTCAAGGGGTTTAGTAGACATGGTAGGCGATGGCGGGTGAGGGATCGGAGGAAAGATATGGCCAGTTTGGCATCTGGGTGTCGGGGACAGAGGAGTCTGAGGATGAGGTATCTGCACAGAAGCAGAAAAACAATGGGTAAGATCACAGGTGGCGAGTTCTTCATCAGAGTCTAATAAAGGCTCGTCGGGGTCTTCGTCCCAATATGCTTGGTTGGGATCATCGGGGGTGTCAGAGGAGTCAGAGTGTGAGGTATGCGGAGGTTCTCAGGGGTTCCAATGCGGATCAGTAGTTTGAGTGTTTCGGTGGGAAGCTATGGTGGGTGGCGTACATGATAGTACCCGAACGAGGAGGCAGCTTAGTTCTTTTGTTACATGTGGCCATGGGTATGGTCGCGCATAGACCTACTAATGCCTAGCGGGGTCAAGGGTTCAGTCGTTCGTGTCGACGACGCCGTAGGGCCAGCCGTGGGGATGCTGGGTCGAAGATACCGTCAGAGAAGTTTGACGGGTCAAAGGATTAACCGCTGCCTAGCTTGGCTTAGCGGGTCAAAGGTTCGAGGTAGAGACACACGAAGGCAGGCGAGCCGTAGTGTGAAGCGCTCACTTAATGGTAGAGCGAAGATGCAAGGAGTAGAGACGGTAGATTGCTAGTACTAACTAGGCGACAAGCCGTAGGTAGAACTAAGCTGAGGAAAAGAGGAGACGTCCCTGTTGAAGGGTTTATATAGTAAAGTAAAGGTGTGACAGTTACGTGTCACAATGGTTAAGGGCCGGCGTGGGAAGTGGCGTTAGAAATAGAGATCCAGTAGCAAAACCACGCATGAGAAAGAAACGTTAAGGGCCAGCACATACGGCGTGAGAAGATCGGAAGATAAGGAGTACCTGCACGGTGAAGGAATAAGCACACTTACGAGATGTAAGGAATGTCGTAGAACGACAAGGAAGGAACAAGTTTAAGCGTGCGAAACGGAAAGTATTAGTCCAATATTGATAAAAGAGAAAAAGTGTTCGTCCTGCGAGCGAATCGTAACATGGCGTATGTAGCACAACAATGTCTAGATGGCTATGAAGCCGCAGTATGCCACACCGCAAAATGCAAGGCAGCATTCGACAAACACGTTCTACAACGCAAACCAGGTGAGGTCATCTTCACACCAGGACAACTCGTTCAAATCTACCATAGCGACCTTGACACCACATTCCGAACCGAGCGCAAACTCCTCCCGAAGTGGTTGGAACCACACCACATCACAGAACGGCTACTGAACTCATACCATCTAGAAACGCTTAGTGGGACACAATTAACGGGCGAATTCC
>JBBPTX010001382.1:0-10564 GCA_038094595.1 Pulveroboletus aff. annulatus
GTTCGTAATGCTAAGTAAAGAAAAAGAGTAGACCCTGCAGCGAATCGTAACATTACCCCCTTAGTAACTCCGAAGCTACGGCGAGGACTTCTTACAATTCCCGAAAAGCGGGTCCGGGAGAACCGGTGACGTTTGCGTACCCGACATCGTCTAACTCGTCTTGGTCCTCCACAGAGAATCCCTCGGTAGGGGAGGAAGGAGGGAGGTGGTAAGACTGTTGCGAGGATGAGGAGGAATTCTGAGACGAACGACGAGGGTTGCTGGTTCTCTGGACTATCTGTCCATTCCGGAATGCGGCTTGGGGTCGGCGCGGACGAGAGGAGGGAGAAGCGCGTGGAGTGGCGGCGGTGGATGAGATGCGAGAGGCAAGAGATCGAGAAGGGCCGGGGCAGCGTGCAAAAGAATGTCCAGGAGCTCTACGATTGCATCCTCGGCAAGTATATTGTTGGCAAGAGAGCTGCGTGTGGCCTAAACATTGGCAAGAGAAGCAACGCTGGTTGAAACGCGGATGCCCGATGAAAATACGATCTCTGCCGTTGCGGCCGGTCCACCAGTCGTTGAGGGTTTGTCTATGGATGGGCGACCCGTCCCTGAGTACGACGTCGCCAAGTCCTCGACCAGCGGCGGCTAAGTCTCAAAAATGGTTGTCTACGTCAAGGAGGAAGGTATCATACCCCGACTGGAACCCATGGGAGTAGAGGGAGTGACGCGCGTGATAGATATAGTCCATCATGGTCCGGCCAAGCGTGGTGTGAGGGAACACGGGTCCAGACCCGGAGATAAAGGAGGCAATGCGGTTGAGCTGCATGGCCGTGTCGAACCAAGTATAAAGCAGAGACCCTTCCGCAGCATAAACACTAATGGGTATACGAAGACGATCGTCAGATAAAAACATATGAAAGCGGACGTATTCCTCATCGGTAAATCGTTCTTCTCGAAGGCAATTGGTGTGGCGATGGCCCGAGACGTCAAGGGGGACTTGGGTGTCCCATCCAGAGTGGACCTCTAAGGAGTCTGAGCTGGGAGCACGAACGAGGGCGGGGCGATGGACGCCTAGGAATGAGGGGGGTCCAGGAGAAGGTTCCCGATGGGGCGGAGGGGTAAACGATGGAGAGGTCTGGATCCGGCCAGAGATGGGAGAGACATGGGAGGGGGGAATACCGCCAACAAGAGTGGCGAAGTTGACAGGTTGTGGGGCGGCGGAGAGAGTAGGAGAGACCCTCTCGGGGTCGGTAGAGGGAAGACGGACGGCATTGGGGTTTGTGGAGGCAGCTGCGGCGGGGGCATCGATGGTGTTACGATTCACTGCAGGGTCTACTCTTTTTCGTTGCTTAGCATTACGAACTGACACTTGTTTCTTTTTCATGCTTACTTTGTCACGTTCCACGTCATTCTACGACATTCGATATATCTCGTAAGCATGTTTATCCTTCATCGCGCAGGTACTCGTTTGTCTTCTGATCTTCGCACGCCGTATGCGCCGGCCCTTATGTCTCTTTCACTGCGTGGTTTTGCTATTGGCTTCTGCTATTCTCACGCCGTTTCCCACACCGGCCCTTAACCATGTGACGCGTTACCGTCACAACTTTCTCTTCACTATATAAACCCTTCAACAGGGCGTCTCACCTCTTTTCTTTAACCTAGTTCTACCTACGGCTACCGCCTAGCTAGCACTAGCAATCTACCTTGTGTCTTCGTTCTACACCTGAGTGAACGCTTCACACATCTGACACTCCTTGCATCCGTGTGTGTCTACCTCGAACCCTCGACCCCGTCGCTAGTGTGGCACGGGTAACCCAGACTACTTAGCAATACGCTTCGTAGACATTGATCGACATCCCCACGGTCGACCCCTTTTCCTACGGATATTCTCAACCGTAGCAGTCCACGTCCCAGCTCCTCTCGTCCCTAGGCATTTGTAGGTCTACGCGCGACCTTACCCAAGGCCACGTGTAACAGATGGCGGAGAATTCTATGGCCATTAGGAGGAGGTGAAGCGGGTTGATTTTCGGCGTGGTGAGGGTAAGGAAGAGAGAGAGAAGGCGGTGGGGTGTCGTTTTTTATAATCGTTGAGAATCTCCGACAAATGTTTCAGATTCCGTTCGGGTTCCCACGAGTCTTCTTCGGCCGAGTACCCTTTCCATCGGATCAAGTACTGACGGGAGGACGGCATGCCACGATGTCGTAGGATTGCTTCGATTTCATATTCTTCTTGTCCCTCGACAAGATCCGGGGGCGGTGTGGGGAAGTTCGGGCCGTGTACGAGGTTTTCGCGATAGGGCGATAAGAGAGAAGCGTGGAACGTGTTGTGAATTTTCCACGTCTGTGGGAGTCGGAGGCGATAGGTGACGGGAGATAGGACGTCCGTGATGGTAAAGGGTCCTTCTCGTTTTGCGGCGAATTTCGGATCTTGAACAGATCTCTTCAGGTTTCGTGCTTCCAGCCATACTTTGTCTCCTTTAGTGAAAGGTTTGAACGAAGAGCGGGTTCTGGCAGCCATCGTTTGTCGGGCGAGTTCGTGGGCGGCGAGGGCTTCGTCTCGTAAGGCGGACAAGTTTCGAAGGCGTTCTTCGACAGCGGGTATTTTTGTTTCGGCAATAACCGAGGGGAGGGCGCGGGGTTCGTAACCCATCATGAGGAAGAAAGGGGATTTGCCGGTGACGGAGTGAGGGCGGTGATTGTGGGTAAATTCGGCATGAGAAATATAGTCGGACCAAGAGGAGGGGAGGTTCCCGCAATAGATGCGGAGGTATGTCTCGATTTCCTGGTTTACACGTTCGGTTTCACCATCAGTCTGAGGGTGGTACGCGGTAGAAAGGGAGAGGTCGTAGCTAAGGAGGCGTCCGAGTTCTTTGGCGAAGGAGGAAGCGAATTGAGGGCCTCGATCTGAGATAATTTTGTCGTAGAGGCCGAACCGTTTGTAGACTTTGTGGAAGAAGAGGTATGCGATTCCCTCCGCGGTGACGGTTTTCGTCGTAGGGCAAAGAATTACCCCCTTAGTAAGGCCGTGGTCCACCACGACCAAAAGACTGTCGAACCCCCCGGAAAGAGGGAGGTCGGTGATAAGGTCGCAAGAGACCTGTTGAAAAGGGCGGGAGCAGGAGGAAGGGATCGGAGTGAGCGGGGGGGAAGTAGGGTGGGTGTTGACTTTGTTTCGTTGGCAAACGGCGCAACCATCCACGTAAGAACGGACGAACGTGGCGAGACCGGGCCACCAAAAGTCGGCAGTGACAAGCTGGCGCGTTTTGAGGAAGCCGGGATGTCCGGCGGAGTGGTGGTCGTGGCAACGGGCCACGATGGAGCGGCGGAGGGGCTGATCATCGGGGACGTAAACGCGGCCCTGATAGAGGAGTACACCGTCTCGATATTGCCAATCTGAGAGGCGGGAGCGGGCGGCGGGGGGAACGCGACCCTCGATTTCCTGGAGTTTATGAAGGACGAGGTCGTCTGAGGCGGAGGCGGAGGAAATGACCGAAGAGAGGGCGGAGTCGATGATTCGGACGAAAAGAGAGTCAGGGAGGAGGGTGACTCCGGCGTTATCGTCGTCCGCATGGGGAAAGAGATCGGGGCGGCGAGAAAGGGCGTCCGGGCCGGAAAGATGGGACCCGGGAACATGGGTGATGTGGTAGTCGAAGTCCGCCAAATCTAACATCCAGCGGGCCTGCCGTCGGTTGAGGTCCTGAGGGCGGTGGAAGTACGTGAGGTTTTTATGGTCGGTGAAGACCGTCACTGGGAAAGGAGAACCGTGAAGATAGTGTCGCCACGCTTTGAATCCTCGGAGGACAGCGAGGAGTTCCCGGTCGTGGATATCGTAATTCCGTTCAGCGGGGGCGAACGTCTGGGAGAGGTAGGAGCAGGGGTGCCAGTCGCCGTTGGAGTCGGTTTGGAGAAGGATCCCTCCGGAGGCGTATTTGGAGGCATCCGTAGCGATGGCGAAGGGCCGGGTAATGTCGGGCATAAAGAGGACTGGCCGTCGTGTGAAGAGTGTTTTTAGTTGTTCAAAGGCAGTTTGGCGGGTGGGTGACCAGTCCCATGGTTGGGTTTTCTTTGTAAGGTCGATGAGGGGGCGGGCGATGTCGGAGTATCCCGGGATAAATCGACGGTAGAAATTGGCGAATCCTAGGAAGGAGCGGACGTCTTTGACTTTCTTTGGGGTGGGCCATTTGGCGATACCGTCAAGTTTGACGGGGTCCATGGCCAACTGTCCTTCCTTGACGATCATTCCAAGGTATTCGACCTCGGGGACAGCGAAGTTGCATTTCTCCAGCTTGAGATGTAGATCAAGCTCGGTCATTCGTTGGAGGACACGACGAGTTCGTTCCGTGTGAGTGTTATCATCGGGTGAAAAGATGAGGAGGTCGTCCATATAGATAACGAGCCATCCTTCGGCGATCATGTCACGGAAGGAATCATTCATAAATCGTTGAAACGTGGCAGGAGAGTTGGTCATCCCGAAGAACATGACCAGGGGTTTGAAGAGTCCTTTGTGCGTGAGAAACGCTCCTTTCCATTGATGTCCGTCTTTGATCCGGACGTTGTTGTATCCCCATCGGACGTCGAATTTTGTGAATACGCGAGCCCCTTTGAGTTTGTCGAGGAGATCTGTGATGAGGGGAAGGGGGTAGGCATCACGAATGGTATGTTCGTTGAGATATCGGTAGTCTTGGCAGGGGCGGAGCTTTCCGTCTTTTTTTTTGACAAAGAAAAACGGGGAAGCCTGGGGGGAAGTGGAAGGGCGGATCTTTCCGGCGGCGAGGTTCTCGTTGAGGAAGTCTTCGGTGGCTTTCCTCTCATCCGGGGTTAAGGGGTAAAGCTTCCCTATCTTAGGGACAAAGGAATCTTTGACATTGATCTCATGGTCGTACGGTCGGGACGGAGGAAGGGAGTCCGCTGTTTCTTTCGAAAAGACGGAGGCGAAGTCTTTGTAGGCGTCCGGGAGGGTTACTTCGGGTTTCGCCTTTTCGGCGGCTGCGGCTAGTTCTGTGGCGGTGGTTAATTTTGCCACTAGCTTTGGGTGTGTTTGATGATATCTTGACCCGGATCGCGTGATCCGTTGGCAAGCGTAGTGGTGGAGGGCGGAATTTACGTAGTGCCCTCCGTCAGGGAGATCTAGGAAAATCGAGAGGGCATGGTTTGGAATAGTTTCCACATGAGTATGCTGTGGAGGCGGCAGGGGGGTGGCTTTTGGAAATTGGCGGTTGTGTCGTTTGGTATCCTGGGTAAAGGAGTGGTAGAGCATGGCAGACTCATCGAGTTTCTCTGAGATCGAGAGTGTCCTGGCGGTCCAGTCGATGTTGGGGTTGGTGGTGCTAAGCCAGGGGGAACCAAGGATGACGTTTTCGTTCCCACAATGCATAACGTGAAATATTACTTGTTGAGCCACGCCTTCGATGTTAAGGAAGAGGGAGGAAGTGAACCGTATGGCTCCTTTGGCGTTTATTGTCTGGTCGACGTTTCGTACCGAAATGGGTTTCGGGAGTTTGTTCAGGGGTAATCGATGTTTTCGGGCGAAGCCCCAGTCGAGGCAGTTGATGTCTGCCCCACTGTCAACGAGGGCATGGGTATCGACGGTTTTCATTGTGTGCGAGGGGTCTATGAGCTGGAGGGGAATGCGCATAGATTTCTTTGATTGGGATAAAAGTACAGGAGCACACGTAAGCGAGGAAGGGGCTGATGTCGAAGCAGTCTTCCTTTCTAAAAATCCATTGCTACTCGCGCTACCATTTCTTCATCATCGTCTTCTTCTTCTTCGATTTTGGCGAGTGACGGAATCTCGTCTCTTCCTTCTTCCTCCACCTTTTGAATCGTTTTCTTCGGCTTTGGGGTATTCGGAAATCCGGGGCATTTGGACGACATATGCCCTTTTTGTCTACAATGGAAGCATCGTCCTTCTTTGATGCATTTCTTCCGTTCTTCCGGGGTAAGCTTGGTGAGTCAGACGACGTCTACGTCCATGGCGTTGGGATCTTTGGTAGGGACTGGGGTGGAATATTGGTGGTACGTGGTACGAGTGGGGGTTTTGTGACGAGCGGCGATTTCTCGAGCGCGTTCCATGTGGGTTTGGAAGGTTACTGCCTTTTTCAACCAGGTGGTGATGGTGGTAGGGACTGTTTCCATTGCGAGGATTCGGCGCATGAGGGCCTCTGGGATGGCAGCAGAGTAGTAGCCGATGAGGACGTTGTCGTCGGTGATGCCGGCGATGGCGTAGTGGTTTTGAAACTGAGCGTTATACTCAGTAAGCGAGGGAGAGTATCCGCCTCCTTTTGTGGCGGTCATTCGGGTGGTGGTAAGCCAGGCAATGGCGTTCCCAATGGTGTCGTAATGTTTGAATGCTTTGAGGAATTCATCACGGAAACTATCCCAAGTGCCCGTGGAGATGGACCCATCGCTGGCGATTTTTGAAGCGCGGAAGGTGTTGGCCCACGTAAGTGCGGGTCCTTTGGTCATGTATGACAGCGCAAAGGCTATCTGTTTCGGGGCAGTGTTGTAAACGTCCGCGTTGACGTTTAAGTAGAAGACGACGGAGTCGAGCCATTGTTTGGCTGTTTTGTAGTCGCCATCGTATTTTTCGGGGGTACCGATACGGAGTTCGACGGGTTTGTTAGACATGGGTGGGATCGGGGGAAAGATGTGGCCGGTTTGGCGGCGAGGGGTGGGAGATGGTGGTGTGGGAGGACGAGGTATTTGTAGTGAGGCAGATAACTGGTGAGAGAGATCGCGGGTAGCGTTCTCTTCGTCGGAGTCAAGGAGGGGTTCGTCGGGGTTTTCTTCCCAGAAGTCTGGGTTGGGTTCGTCTGGGGTATCCGAGGAGTCTGAGTGATGGGTTCGAGGAGGTTCTCGAGGGTTCCAACGGAAGTCGGTGGTTCGGGTGTGGCGAGAGGACGAAATGGTGGGCGTACGTAATAGTGCGCGACGAGTATAACCTAGTTCTTTTGTTACGCGTGGCCTTGGGTAAGGTCGCGCGTAGACCTACGAGTGCCTAGGGACTAGGGAAGACGAGGACGTGGGGCACTACGGTTGAGAATATCCGTAGGAGATGGGGCCGACCGTGGGGATATCGGTTCAAGTCTTACGAAGCGTATTGCTAAGTGACCGGGGTAACCTGCGCTATACAAGCAGCAGGGTCAAGGGTTCGGAATAGACACACACGGACGCTGAAGGCGTTGATGTGTGAAGCGTTCACTCAAGTGTAGAACGAAGACACCAGGTAGATTTGCTAGGACTAACTAGGCGGTAGCCGTAGGTAGAACTAGGTTAAGGGAAAGAAGTAGAACGCCCTGTTGAAGGGTTTATATAGTGTGAGGAAAGGTATGACGGTAACGCGTCACATAGTTAAGGGCCGGCGTGGAAACGGCGTGAGAAGAGCAGAATCCAATAGCGAAACCACGCATGAGAAAGAGGCATAAGGGCCGGCGCATACGGCGTGAGAAGGTTAGAAAGCAAACGAGTACCTGCGCGGTGAAGGATAAGCACGCTTACGGGATATGGAAAGTAAGCGTGAAGAAAGGAATAAGTGTCAGTTCGTAATGCTAAGTAAAGAAAAAGAGTAGACTCTGCAGCGAATCGTAACAGGAACCCGAGCGGAACTTGAAACATTCGTTGGAGTTGTTAGAGGATTATAAAAGACGACACCCTTGAGCCTTCTTCCCTTTGCCCACTTGCCCACCACGACACAAATAAACCCTCTCCATCTTCTACTCATGGCCATTGAATTTACCAATGTCGACACCCCCGCAGCCGCACCCTCCACCAACCCCAGCACTGTCCGTCTTCCCTCTGCCAACCCCGAGAGGGTCTCTCCTACTCGCCCTGCCGCCCCACAGCCTGTCAACTTCGCCACTCTTGTTGACGATATTCCCCAATCCCATGTCTCCCCCATCTCTGGCAGGATCCAATCCTCGCCAGCGTTTACTCCTCCGCCCGATCGGGAACCTTCTCTTGGACCACCCTCGTTCCTAGGCATGCACTGCCCCCAGCTTGTCCGTGCACCTAGCTTGGACTCCCTTGTTGCCCATTCGGGATGGGACTTCCAGGTCCCACTGGATGTCTCCAGTCACCGCCACACCGGCAGGATCCGGGAGGAGCGGTTTACCGATGAGCATTATGTTCGCTTTCATTCTCTCATGTCTGATGACCGCCTTCGGGTCCCTATTAGTGTTTATTCTTCGGATGGATCGCCCATCTTTACTTGGTTTGAATCCGCGATGCAGTTGAACCACATCGCCACCTTCGTTTCCAGCTCTGGCCCGGTTTTCCCTCACACCACGCTTGGCAGGACCATGCAGGACTTTATCTACCACGCACATTACCAGTCGTACTCGCATGCCTTCCAAATGGGCTATGACTCCTTCCTCCTCGACGTCGATAACCACTTCCGAGACCTAGCTGCTGTTGCGACTACAATTCCTTGCAGGCAATCACTATCCTAAATGTCGAGTGGAGAGACTATCTTTATGAGGGATGCTTTGTAGGCAGAGGACAAGAGAACTAGACTGGAGACTTAGCTCCATCCAGTCTCACTTTTATATACTATTCTACGTGTAGATACATGTTGTGTATCAATCTAGATACGTATCTACATAAGTCCATCCCCTAGGCCCAACATGATCTACATGAGGAGTCGGCCTGTAACGGAGATTAATACATACACGAGGTTTCCAGCCGTTGATCTGCTGCGGGTGGGTGGAATGGAAGATGTCAACAGTAATTAAAGATAAGGGATCACATCACAGTGATGGGGTGACTGATGTGAGGTCTGTGATGATCACGAGGTATTAAATACGTGCTGTGATCAGTGGGGCGAAAGTGAAGAGCTGAAGGTGAAGCCCACTGATCTAGAAGGGCCCGTAGATCCCCTGTGTCTAGCACAGTGTCTAGGTCAGGTTTTTCCTTGATAAGATAAAGAAAAGCGTTCGTAAAGATGAAAAATATATAGCTGTAACAGATAGGAGCTGTGGTAAATTGTTCTTTTAATTTATCAAAAGTGTCTTGTTGCGACAATTCCCATTTCCAAGATATATCTTTCTTTAGGAGGTCGTTTAGGGGTCTAGTGACTTGCGCATACCCTTTGATGAAGCGACGATAGTAATTGGCAAGACCGAGAAAGCTTCACATCCCTTTTATATTGGTAGGTGCTGGCCAATCTATGTAAGATGGTGTTGACCTTTTTGCGATCCATCTTGATCCCGTCTTATCCTACAACTATCCTCAAATAGTCAACCTCTTTCTTGAAGAAGTGACACTTCTCTGGTTTAGCAAAGAGATCGTTTTCCTCTAAACACTTTAATACTTTCTTAATGATTTCTGCATGCTCTCGTTCATTGTCTGTTTTAGTGAATATCATGACGTCATTGATATAGACTACCACAACATCTTCCATATCTGTAAATAATTCATTCATCATGGTCTGGAAGGTGGCTGGGGAATTGCACAGCCCGAAGAACATAACCAGAGGTTCGAACGTTCCCTTATGTGTGACGAAGGCTATCTTTCATTCATCGCCTTCTTTGATGCATACATTATTGTATCCCCATCTGAGATCCAATGTCGTGAATAGTTTAGCCCCTTTTAATCGATCCATGAGTTGTGAAATGAGAGGTAAGGGGTAGTTATTTCACACTGTCTGCAAGTTTAGATATTGATAATCTTGTACCATACGTTTTCACCTATCTTTCTTTGGTACGAAGAAGACTGGTGACATCTGAGGGGATTTAGAAGGTCTGATATATCCTTTGGATGACTGATCCTCTAGCCAGTCTGATACTTCCTTCTGTTCATCTATGCTTAGGGGTATTAATCTTCCTTTCTTTAGTTGGAAGTTTTTCTTGAGATCTATGACATAATCCCAGGGTTTTCGCGTGGGCATTCTAGTTGATGCCTTTTCTTCAAATACTTTCAGATGCCCGTGATAGCATTCTGGCATGAGTTCTACAGCGGATTTCTTCTAATCCATGAGGGATTTAAGTTTTTCATCCACTGCTTGCCCTATTCTAATGTTTCATTCTTGTTTTTCATTTTGTTTCTTTTCTAATGTTTTTATTATTTCATATACTTTATATTGAGCATCCTGTTCTTCTTTCTCTAATAACCTGAGATAAACGCTTTTATCTCTGAGTTCCCAACATTCTTTTCCACAACTTCTTAGTTTGATTTCCCCGGTCTTCCAATTGATATCTGGATTATGTTGCGACTACAATTTCTTGCAGGCAATCACTATCTTATAGACGTCGAGAGGAAAGAACTATCTTAGTGCTACTTTTGTAGGCAGTGGACAAGAGGACTAGACTGGAGACTGAGCTCCATCCAGTCTCGCTTTATATACTATTCTACGTGTAGATACATGTTGTGTATCGATCTAGATACGTATCTACATAAGTCCATCCCCTAGGCCCAACATGATTGACATGAGGAGTCGGCCTGTAACGGAGATTAATAAGTACATGAGGTTTCCAGCCATTGATCTGCTGCGGGTGGGTAGAATGGAAGATGTCAACGGTAATTAAAGATAAGGGATCACATCACAGTGATGAGGTGACTGATGTGAGGTCTGTGATGATCACGAGGT
>JBBPTX010001383.1:0-10564 GCA_038094595.1 Pulveroboletus aff. annulatus
TGCTTCCAGTGCCACTGTCTGGGGCATACCCAACTATCCTATAGACAATACGTTTGCACCGGATGCCGCCAACAAGCACCAGGCCACTCTCTCACCCATTGCCCCAGGTCTTCTCGCCCTCTCGCCTCTCGCCTCACCTGTCCTTGTACCCTGTCCTCATCTATGTCTACGCCTCACTGCCCCCAAGCTGCATTCTGCAACGGACAAATCGTCCATCAAGCCACACCTATATCACCAGCTCCCTGGGACCCGCTTTTAGGGACTTGTAAGGAATCCTTGCCATAGCTTTGGGTTACTAAGGGGGTAATGTTACAATTTGCTCGCAGGACGAACACTTTTTCCTTATTCTCTCTTTAGGACTAATACTTTCCATTTCTCACGCTTAAACTCACTCCTTCCATGTCGTTCTACGACATTCCATATGTCCCATAAGCGTGCTTATTCCTCCACCGCGCAGGTACTCCTTACCTTCTGATCTTCTCACGCCATATGCACTGGCCCTTAATATCTCTTTCTCATGTGTGGTTTTGCCATTGGTATTCTATTTCTAATGCTACTTCCTATGCTAGCCCTTAACCACTGTGACATGTAACTGTCACACCTTTACTCCATTATATAAACCCTTCAACAGGGTCGTCTCCTTTTCTCCTTAGCTTAGTTCTACCTATGGCTTGTCGTCTAGCTAGCACTAGCAATCCATTGTCTTTTACTTCTTGTGTCTTCGCTCTACCATTAAGTGAGCGCTTCACACTACGGCTCGTCTGCCCCCGTGTGTCTCCACTTAGAAACCTTAGACCTGTCAGTCAAGCTAGACAGACAGTTACCCCTTTGACCCACCACTCTCGGCAGTACCCCCAAACCCAGCAACCCCATGGCTGGTCCTAACGTCATCGTCGACACGAATGACCGAATCCTCGACCCTGCTAGGTGTTAGTAGGTCTACACGCGACCATACTCACGGCCACGCATAACAGTTTCCTTCTTGGTAATGAAGGCCATTTGCTTCTTCACACACTTTGTGTTCTTTACATAACTTCTGTACCTCTGTCTCTGTCAAGAGACATATTTGATTAAATATGTCTTGATGTAGCTGTGCCCCTTCATCATAGATTGCGACTTTGGATGATGTTGTCCTTATCCACTCCAGGGATATCATAATTATACCTTTGTTACCATCTTCTATTCCTTGTGTGTGGTCCTCTCTTCTAGAGAGAGCGTCTGCCTTTGCGTTAGACGAGCCTGGTTTATACATGAAAGTGTAATTGAATCTAGATAGATATTGCACCCATCTAGCTTGTCTTCTAGATAGATCTTGTGCTTTCATGAAATATTGAAGATTAGTGTGATCGTTCCATACTTCAAATGAACATTCTGCTCCTTCTAGATAATGACACCATTGTTCTAATGCTCTAATGATGCTTAACATCTCTTTATCTGCTATAGGATAATTTCTTTCTTCTGGTGACATCAAGTGCGAACTGTATGCCACTGGATGCCATTTATCTTCTTTTAGTATAGATAGTACTGCCCCTGTTGCATAATCAGAAGCATCTGTTTCTAAACAGAATTGACAATTGATGTCTGGGTAGGCGAGAATAGGAGCTGTGGTAAATCATTCTTTTAGCTTGTCAAAAGCGTCCTGTTGTTGAGAGTCCCATTTCCAAGAGACATCTTTCTTTAGAAGGTCATTCAGAGGTCTAGCGACTTGCGCGTATCCTTCTATAAAGTGATGATAGTAGTTGGCAAGACCGAGAAAGCTTCGCACTCCTTTTATGTTGGTAGATGCTGGCCAATCTAAGATGGCATCAACTTTCTTTCGATCCATCTTGATCCCATCTTGTCCTATGACCATCCCCAAATAATCGACCTCTTTCTTGAAAAAGTGGCATTTTTCTGGTTTGGCAAAGAGATCATTTTCTTCTAATCGTTTTAATACTTTCTTAATGATCTCGGCATGCTCCTCTTTATTATCTGTCTTGGTAAATATCATAACGTCATCGATGTAGACCACTACAATGTCTTCCATGTCAGCAAATAGTTTGTTCATCATAGTTTGGAATGTGGCTAGAGAGTTGCACAATCCGAAGAACATAACCAGAGGTTTGAATGCTCCTTTATGTGTGATGAAGGCGGCCTTCCATTCGTCACCCTCTTTGATACGCACATTGTTGTATCCTCATCTGAGATCCAACATTGTAAATAGTTTAGCCCCTTTTAATCAGTCTACAAGTTGTGAGATGAGGGGAAGGAGATAATTGTTTCGTATTGTCTGTGAGTTTAGATAACAATAATCTTGCACCATGCGCTTTCATCCATCTTTCTTTGGCACAAAGAAAACTGGTGACGTTTGAGGAGATTTAGAAGGTCTAATGTACCCTTTGGATGACTGATCTTCTAGTCAGTCTGATACTTCCTTCTGTTCATCTGCGCTCAGGGGTATGAGTCTTCCTTTCTTCAGCTGAAAGTCTTCTTTAAGATCTATGGCATGATCCCAAGATTTTCATGTGGACATTCTAGTTGATACCTTTTCTTCATATACCTTGAGATACTCATGATAACATTCTGGTACGAGTTCTGCAGCGGATTTCTTCTGATCCATGAGGATTTTTAGTTTTTCATCTACTGCTTGTCCTATTCTAATGTTTTGTTCTTGTTTTTCGTTTTGTTCCTTTTCTAATGTTTTTATAGTTTCGTAAACTTTATATTGAGCTTCCTGCTCTTCCTTTTCTAACAGCCTAAGATAGACACTTTTGTCTCTAAGTTCCCAGCATTCTCTTCCGCAACTTCTTAGTTTGATCTCCCCAGTTTTCCAGTTAATATCTGGGTTATGTTTCTTTAGCCAAGAGTAGCCGATCACTATCTGGTTCTTTCCTAGGCTGGTGACTTCTGCTTCAACTATCTCTCGATGTCCTTTGTAGTCTAATAGAAGAGAGGCAATGTGTGTGATTTTCCCTGCCTCGTTTTGCGTTCCATCTACGTTATAGACGGTAATGGGTTACGCCAGTTGTCTTAGCAGGAGTGCGTGTTGCATGGCAAATACATTATCTATGAAGATGCAGTTTGCACCAGAGTCCAGGAGTGCTGATACTGAAATAAAATCTTGGTCAGTGTTTTTGGGTTTTATCTTTATCTTCATTTTTAGTTCGTTATTGTTACGATTCGCTGCAGGGTCTACTCTTTTTCTTTACTTCGTATCACGAACTGACATTTATTTCGTTTCTCACGCTTAACTTACCATATTCCACGTCGTTCTACGACATTCCATATCTCTCGTAAGCGTGTCTATCCTTCACTGCGCAGGTACTCGTTCTTCTTCTGCTCTTCGCACGCCGTCTGCGCCGGCCCTTACGATTCGTTCCCAAGCATGGTTTCGCTATTGGTTTCTGATCTTCTTTCACCGCTTCCCATGCCGGCCCTTAATCCTGTGACGCGTTACCGTCACGCTTCCCTCTTCATTATATAAACCCTTCAACAGGGTGTCTCATCTCTTTTCCCTAACCTAGTTCTACCTACGGCTTGTGCCTAGCTAGCTCTAGCAATCTACCTTCGTGTCTTCGTTCTACACTTGAGTGAACGCTTCACACATCAACGCTCTTCGCGTTTGAAGTGTGTCTTACCTCGAACCTTTGACCCTATCGCCAGTGTGGCATAGGATACCTTCGACTACCTCGCTCACCGCCTGGTAGACCTTGACCGGCAACCCCACGGCCGTTACTTCGGACGGATATTCTCAACCGTCATCTTCGTCCCCTCGACCCTAGGCCTCGTAGGTCTACACGTGACCACACCCAAGGGCCACGCGTAACAGTTATCAATTTTTAATGATCTGCAAAAGATTCCTTCATCTGGGATTTGATCTGCAGGTGAGATCGAAGGGTTAGCTTTCTTTGAAGAGGAATTAAGCACCAGTGTAATGCCCCAGCTGAGCCTCTGAGAGGGCTCCTCTATCAGCAAAGAAGAAGATATAATAGAAGAAGGCGCTGCTTCCGTATCATAAACATATAGATTAGAGAATCGATTGTCCATTGGAAAATGTACCTGCTTGTGCTTATCTTCACCTAGATTAGACCCAGTTCCTAAATCTAGGCTCTGCCTTTTGCCGACTTCTTATTCTCAGCATCTTCGACGTCCCTGAAGAACGCCCTTGCTTCTTCAAATGACATGCCCCTTATTGCTGCCATGGGGTCATGTCCCTTTCCCTTTTTGGCTTGTGTGCTGGGTGTGTAGATGTGTTCCGTGCTTTTAATGTCATCTGAAGACGTGCTTCTTACCTGCCTATGTCGGCAATCTTTCTTATGGCCATTGGACCATCTGCAGAGATCACACTTGGTAGATGGTTTTTTGCATTGTTTTGCGAAGTGACCAGTTTCTCCACAGTTATAACAGGATTTGGCTCCCTTTTGGGTTGCACTGATATCCATTGCGTTAGAATCTTTTGACTTGGATCCAGTCCTGTATTGCGTTCGTCCCCTGATTAGGTCAAGGGCTTCGAGGCAATTGCCTACTTCTTTTAACACATTCATCATTTCGTGGACTGTGCCCTTTCTAAGATTATTCTTCCATATATAGTCCATGAGATATCTTTTGGTATTTTGTTCAAGGAGATACACCACATGGGGGTCTCCTAATTCCGCTTTTTTGAATTCTGCATACCATTTGACAAGGAAATCATTGATTGGTTGATTTACCCCTTGTTTCATTTCATTTATTTTCTTTGTAGCTCTATCTTTGATGTTGCTACCTCTGAACAGACTCTTTAGTTCTTCTTCTAGGTTTGCCCAGCTGTATGTTACACGTGGCCGTGGGTACGGTCGTGCATAGACCTACTAACGCCTAGCAGGGTCAAGGGGGTTTCGTCGTTCGTGTAGACAACGACGTGAGGGCCGGCCGTGGGGGTGCTGGGTCAGAGATACCATCTGGGTTTGATGGGTCGGGGAGTAACCGCTGTCTAGCTTGACGAGCAGATCAAGAGTTCAAGGGTATAGACACATGAAGGCAAGAGAGCCGAGTGTGAAGCGTTCACTTAATGGTAGAATGGAGACTCGAGGAGCAAAGGTGATAGGATTGCTAGCACTAACTAGGCGACAAGCCGTAGGTAGAACTAAGCTAAGGAGAAGAGATGAGTGGCCCTGTTGAAGGGTTTATATAGCAAAGTAAAGGTGTGACAGTTACGTGTCACAAGAGCTAAGGGCCGGCATGGGAAGCGGCATTAGAAATGGGAAACCTATGGCAAAACCATGCATGAGAAAGAGACGTTAAGGGCCGGCACATACAGCATGAGAAGATCAGAAGGGAAAGAGTACCTGCGCAGTGGAAGATAGGCATGCTTACGACGAGGTGTATGGAAAGTCGTGGAACGACATGGAATGGATGGGGTTAAGCGTGAGAAATGGGAAAGTGTTGCGACTACAAGTTCTTTGCAGGCAATCACTATCCTAAATGTCGAGCAGAGAGAGTATTATCTTAGGGATGCTTTTGTAGGCAGAGGACAAGAGAACTAGACTGGAGGTTGAGCTCCGTCCAGTCTCGCTTTATATACTATTCTTTGTGTAGATACATGTTGTGTATCGATCTAGATACATATCTACATAAGTCCATTCCCTAGGCCCAACATGATCGACATGAGGAAGTCAGCCTGTAACGGAGATTAATACATACATGAGGCTACCAGCCGTTGATCTGCTGTGGGTGGGTGGAATGGAAGGTGTCAATGGTAATTAAAGATAAGGGATCATATCACAGTGATGAGGTGACTGATGTAAGGTCTGTGATATGATTGGTGTATTAAATACATGCTGTGATTAGTGGGGCGAAAGGTGAAGGGTTGAAAGTGAAGCCCACTGATCTAGAAGGGCCCATAGATCCCCTGTGTCTGGCACAGTGTCTAAGTCAGGTTTTCCCTTGATAAGATAAAGGAAACGTTCATAAAGGAAGGTGAAAAATATATAGCCGTAACACTACCCCCTATCTAGAGATCGACTTCCAGGCAATCAAAAGGGTGTGTTGATGGAAGAGTGAGATCTTCATGTTCATGAAAGCATCGTATAAATGCCAAATGAGACATCCGCAACCTTTGAGGTGTAGAAGGATACTCCCTATGGAAATCGCCGATGGCGTCGAGTGCACCTGGTAGAAGATGTTCTTCCGGTTCTCAAGTTCGATCTGTCTCATCATAGCCTAGCCAATGGACCAGGTATTCAAGGTGACGACCTTTGAATCTACTAGTGATGATTCTTTCCACTTCATATAAATTATCTCGATCCTCGGTTACCTGTATAGGGCCAGGAGTGATGACAGGTTGTCCCTGAAGCCTTTCTTTATAAGGCTTAACCCATGATATATTAATGGTTGGATGGATTCACATAAAGGATGGTAAACGAAGGGTTACTGCATTATCCCCAACTAGTGTGATGATGTCATATGGCTCTAGCCATCGCTCTGTTAATTTGCGACTTGCACGTGGCAATCTTAAGTTATCTGTGGAGAGCCATACTTTATCTCCAACATTATAGGGAGGAGTCTCCTTTCTATGTTTATCAGCTTGTGCTTTCATGCACAGCTGAGCTTGTTCTAGATTTAATTTAGTTTGCTCCGTCACGTCATGTAGGGTGGAGAGGAATTCATCGGCAGCTGGTGCCTTGGAGGATGATGCAATGGATTCTATTCCCATGTGCAGAGTATAGGAGCGAGTGACTTCGAATGGAGACTTCTTAGTGGAGGCTTGCCTCTTAGAATTATAGCTAAACTGTGCGATGGGTAACTGTTACGATCTTCTTCTTCCCTTTTCCCCATCTCCTCTTTAGCCTGGACATTCTGTTGTATCCCCATAGCACAGGTTCCTCTTCCGCCCTTCCCCTCCGCCCTGTGCATGGTACCTTTTCCAACGATATGGTATTACTTCCGTCTTTCCCATGGACAGCCTCCCTCCCCAGCCGCTTCTCTCACAGCGGCCTAGTATTCCCTTGCTTACACTAGTACTATTAGTCACCTTGTAGTACTTATATCTCAGCTGCATGTACTCGTACCCTACTCTTGATCTGCGCTGCAAATCGCACTCATCTTGAGCCCCTTCGCTGCTTTGTGCGACTCTGAACTTCCTAAGGATTCTGTGGTACCTCTTCGTGAGTGTCTGACCTTAGTGAAGAACATTAGTCGTCCCCGCATTCAAGACGTTTGCCAAAGGCGTAACAAAAGATCAAGAGTCTCCTTCTGTCCCTTCTATCTAGAAGCAGGACGAACTCACCATCACCATTGCGCCAAGACACTCTTCGTTTCGCCCTCCCTCCGACTCTGAAGACGACTTACCATCGTCAGCCTCCACACCCTTGGCCCCTGGACCCCGTCGAGTGACCGGATCATCCCACACCCTAAACCCACTGCTAAACCCCACGAGACGACCTCGTCTAAACCCCCCAGCACAAGCCCCCACAACCCCCCCATCTCAGACCCCCCCCGCATCTACCCCAGTCGTTCCACCACCCCAGATACTCCCACCACTCGCACCCCCAACACCTCCAGCCATGTCCACCCAGAAGTCAGAACTCAAAGCTGCCCTCCCTGCTGACTTCTCCGGGGAACCCCAAGATGCCTCCAGATGGATCAAAGCCATGACCACATACTTTGCCCTCAACTCAGCCCTCTATGCCGATGACAACAACAAAATCATGACCTCTCTCAACAAAATGAGCAAGGGTCGTGGTGTATCCTTCTCTGAAATGTGGTACGATAAAATGGCTGATCAAAACATTGCCAACACCAAGAAAACCTTCGAGAAATTCACAGCAAACTTCGAATCCACATTTTTTCCCTTCGACATCCAAGCCACCGCTCGCCTGGAGCTCCAGACCCTTGTCCAGAAACCAGTCCGCCTCTTCAACGGGAAATGGGACGACAGATTCCAGAAATTCATCACAGACTTCCAGAACCTTGCTGCCCGTGCAAAGAACACCAACGAGATGTCCACCATCGATTATTTTTCCGCTGGAGTCGATCGTAACATCGCCAACATGATCCTTCAAATGGATACTGTCCCAACCACCCTCAACGCATGGATCACCAAGGCCAAGCAATTCCATGGGCAACTCGCTCGCATCAACGCCCTTCACAAAGGAGGAAGAATGCCCTCCCTCATCAACCATGGTTCCACCCCGACCCCTGACCCAAATGCCATGGACGTTGACACCATCCGAGTCACTAAACTCACCCCAGTCGAACGTGCCAAATACATCAAGGAAGGACGATGCTTCCAGTGTAGAAAACCTGGACACAATGCCACTCAGTGCCGGTCCTTCCCCGCCAATACCCCTCGTCCTCCTCGCCCCCAGACCATTCAAGCCACCACTACGTCTCCCCCTGCCACAGTAGCCCCAGCCAACACCTCAGTATCAAAGCTGGATGCATATATCGCCCAACTCCGCACTAACAAGAAGGATGAAGGAGAAATCCTTCAAACGCTGAAACTTTGCTTCGAGGACAACACGGAGGAAGGAATAGCCACCTTAGATACCGAGGATTTTCTCTAGGGGAAGATGCTTCGACGTCTCCTTCCCCTGCTGTACTTGTAGAATTACCCAATGAACGAACTTTACACCTCCCAGTTCACCTACAAACTCCTAAGAAAATCGTCGCCGCCACCGCTCTTATTGATAGCAGAGCAACAGGAAACTTCATTGATGAGTCTCTAGTACCTCACCTTCGAGACGCAATATGTCGCCTCCCCAAACCCTTACAAGCCTACAATGTAGACGGAACCCTAAACCACAAGGGAGCCCTCAAATGGCAAATCTCCGCTCGACTTTTATTCCCATCCATGAATGATGAAGCCACCTTCATGATCACCTCCCTAGGAAGGAAACAAGTTATCCTTGGGATGCCCTGGTTACGAAAACACTCCCCCACCATTGACTGAAACACCAAGAAAGTTGTCATCCCCACTTCCCCCTCGGTTCACATTCACAAGATCACCCTCTCCACCCAACTCGCTCAACAGGAAGAAGCAAAGGAACAACCTCTCCCAGAATGGTGTCAAGACTTTTCCTCCGTCTTCGAAGAGAAAATGTTCAAGGACCTCCCTCCGCATTGACCCTATGACCACGTGATCGAACTCAAGGACTCATTCGTTCCCAAGATCGCAAAGGTCTATCCCCTCAACCCCGCAGAGAGGACCGCATGCAAGGAGTTCATCGACGAACATCTCAAAACAGGGCGCATCGTCCCCTCCCACTCTCCCCAAGCATCCTCATTTTTCTTCGTCCTGAAGAAAGATAGAACCCTTCGTCCTTGCCAAGACTACAGATATCTCAACTCCCATACCATCCGAAATGCCTACCCCCTCCCCCTCATCTCCGACCTTATCGATGATATGAAAGACTCCACCCTCTTCACCAAGCTAGATATTCGATGGGGATACAACAACATATGCATTCGCGAGGAAGACCAATGGAAAGCCGCATTCATCACCCCTTTCGGCCTCTTTGAACCGACTGTTATGTTCTTTGGATTTAACAACGCCCCCCCCATATTCCAGAGCTTTATGAATCACATCTTTGCCGATATGATCTCTGAAGGATGGCTAAAGATCTACATGGACGATCTCGGCATACACACCACCCGAGACCTTGCTCTTCACCATGACCGCACCCGTCGCGTCCTCCAACGCCTCCAAGAACATGGCCTCTCCCTCAAACTGTCTAAATGCCTCTTCGACGCACCCACTATGGAGTATCTAGGTTTTATCATCGGCCAAGGAAAAGTCGCAATGGACCCGGTAAAGCTCAAAGCCATTGCAGAATGGAAACCCCCCACAACAGTCAAGGGCATCCGCAGTTTCTTAGGTTTCACCAACTTCTATCGCAAATTTATACCCAACTTCTCCAATGTCGTCGCCCCTCTGGTCCTCCTTACTCGAAAAGACAAACCGTGGCTCTGGACATCCCTCCAACAGAACGCATTCACCCACCTCAAGAACGCCTTCTCCTCGGCACCAGTCCTATCCCTCCCAGATCCTTCTCGCCCATTCTCCCTTATGACGGATGCCTCCCTCCTCGCAGCCGGAGCCCTCCTTCTCCAGGAGGACACCAATGGCGACCTCCACCCATGCGCTTACTTCTCGTGCACCTTCTCCCCCGCTGAACGAAACTACAACATCTATGACAGAGAACTCCTCGCCGTCATCCTTGCCCTTCAGAAATGGCGCCATTACCTCCTGGGCACTTCCCACCCTGTCACCATCCTCACCAACCACAGGAACCTCTCCTATCTCAAAGACCCTCGAAAGCTCTCTCGACGGCAGGCTCGCTGGTCCCTTTTCCTCCAGGACTTTGACATCCTATGGAAAGTCACCCCAGGAACCCGGATGGGTCCCACAGATGCCTTATCCCGCAAAGACTCCATCGACACCTCCCTAGACAATGTGGATACAGCCATCCTCCCGGAACCCATAATCATCAATGCCCTTGATACCTCCCTTTTCCGCTCCATTCGAGCCTCCTCCTCCTCCGACCCACTTGTCCTTCGGGCCCTCCAATCCCTCTCCAAGAAGTCGCCTCTCTTCCCTCGCTCATCT
>JBBPTX010001384.1:0-10564 GCA_038094595.1 Pulveroboletus aff. annulatus
AAGTAGAATAGTATATAAAGCGAGACTGGACGGAGCTCAGCCTCCAGTCTAGTTCTCTTGTTCTCTGCCTACACCGTAGTATTAAGATATCTCTTCTCAACATCTATCTGATAGTGATTGCCTGCAAGAAATTGTAGTCGCAACAATCGGCATTACCCTCCTCCCTGATGCCCTCTTCATTCGTCTCATTGACTCTGCCCTCTCCAACCACATCACCTCCGCCTCCGCCTCTGATGATCTCGTTCTCCACAAACTCCAGGAAATCAACGGTTCTCTTTCTCTGGCCTTCCATTCTCGCCTTGCCGATTGGCAATACTCCAACGGTGTCCTTCAGTACCAGGGACACATCTACATCCCTCCCAACCATGACCTTCGCCACACTGTCATCCAGTGCTCCCACGATCACGACTCTGCCGGGCACCCGGGCTATCTTAAAACCCGTCAACTCATCACCTCAGAATTCTGGTGGCCTGGTCTTGCCACATTTGTTTGCTCTTACATTGATGGCTGTGCCGTGTGCCAGCGCAACAAGACTAACACTCACCCTACCGTTCCCCCTCTCCTCCCTATCCCGTCTTCTTGCTCTCGTCCCTTTCAACAGATCTCCTGCGATCTCATCACCAATCTCCCACTTTCCGGGGGATTTGACTCATTATTGGTTGTGGTGGACCACGGCCTTACTAAGGGGGTAATTCTTTGCCCAACTAAGAAAACCATCACTGCAGAGGGCGTAGCAGCGCTCTTTTTCCACAAAGTTTACCTCTGCTTTGGCCTATACGACAAAATCATCTCGAACCGCAGACCGCAATTTGCCTCTACCTTCGCCAAAGAACTTGGTCGACTCCTCAACTATGACCTTTCCCTCTCCACCGCATATCACCCCCAAACTGACAGCGAAACCGAACGAGTCAATCAAGAAGTCGAGACCTATCTCCATATTTATTGCGGAGACCACCCCTCCACATGGTCCAATCACATCTCTCATGCCAAATTCACACACAATCACTGCCCTCACTCCATCACTGGCAAATCCCCGCTTTACCTCATGATGGGGTATGAACCCTGTGCCCTTCCTTCGGTAATTGCCAAAACCAACATCCCCACTGTCGAAATCCGTCTCAAAGAGCTGACCGCCTTACGAGATGAAGCCCTCGCATCCCATGAGCTTGCGCAACAAGTCATGGTGTCCAGGTCTAAGTCGAAATTCGTGCCTTTTGAGAAAGGACAGCGAGTTTGGCTAGAAGCCAGGAATCTCAAAAGGTCCGTCCAAGATCCGAAGTTTGCCGCAAAACGCAAAGGCCCCTTTATTATCTCTGATGTCATTTCCCCCATCTCCTACTGCCTCCGACTCCCATCGAACGTGGAAAATCCACAACACATTCCACGCTTCACTCTTATCACCCTATTGCGAAAATGACGTCCATGGCCTGAACTTCCCCACACTTCCTCTGGATCTTATCGAAGGACAAGAGGAATATGAAATAGAATGAATCATACAGCATCGAGGTATGCTGTCGGCCCGTCAGTACCTGATCTGATGGAAAGGGTATTCCGCCAAAGAAGAATCATGGGAACCCGAGCGGAACTTAAAACATTCATCAGAGTTACTCAACGATTATAAAAGACGACACCGCTGTGCTTTCTCTCTCTCATCCACTTGCCCACCACGCCACAGATAAACCCTCTCCATCTTCTCCTCATGGCCATCGAGTTCACCAATGTCGACACCCCTGCCGCCGCACCCTCCACCAACCCCAGCACAGTCCGTCTTCCCTCTACTGACCCCAAGTGGGTCTCTTCTACTCGCCCCGCCGCCCCACAATCTGTCAACTTCGCCGCTCTTTTTGGCGATGTTCCTCAGTCCCACGTCTTCCCCATCTTAGGCAGGATTCAATCTTCGCCGTCATTTACTCCCCTGCCCCATTGGGAACCTTCTCCCGGACCTCCCTCATTCTTAGGCATTCACCACCCCCAGCTTGTCCGTGCACCCAGCTTGGATTCTCTCGTCACCCATTCTGGATGGGATTCCCAGGTCCCCTTAGATGTCTCCACCCATCGCCACACCAACCGGCTTCGGGAGGAACGGTTCACCAATGAGCACTATGTTCGCTTTCATTCACTTATGTCTGACGACTGCCTTCGAGTCCCTATTAGTGTTTATTCTTCTAATGGTTCACCCATCTTTACTTGGTTCGAAATCGTGATGCAGTTGAACCACGTCACCACCTTTGTTTCCAGCTCAGGCCCAGTCTTCCCTCACACTACACTTGGCAGGACCATGCAGGACTTTATCTACCATGCGCGTTACCAGTTGTACTCACATGCCTTCCAAATGGGCTATGACTCCTTCCTCCTTAACGTCGATAACCATTTCCGAGATCTTGCCACAGCAGGTCAAGGACTTGGCAATGAAGTCCTACGGGATGGGTCGCCTATTCATAGGCAAATGCTCAACAACTGGTGGACTGGTCGAAATGGCAGAGATCGCGTCTACTCTGAACACCCCCAATTCAACCAGCGGTGCTTCCAATGCCACTGCCTCGGGCACACTCAGTTGTCTTGTCAGCAACACATCTGTACAGGATGTTGCCAACATGTATCAGGCCATTCTCTCGCCCGCTGCCCAGGGGCTTCTCGTCCACTCACCTCTCACCTCTCTTCTCCTCGCGCTCAGTCCTTATCTACGTCTACACCTTGCTGCCCCCAAGCCACATTCCGCAATGGGCAAATCGTCCGTCGAGCCACACCCCGCCGTACTTCTCATCAGTCATCTTCCTCCTCTCAACAGTCTTACCACCCTGTGCCATCCTCACCTTGCACTCCTTCCCCCTACAAGGATGGAGATGAACTAGACGATGTTGGCTATGCCAACATCACTAGCTCCCCAGGACCAGCTTTTAGGGACTTGTAAGGAATCCTTGCCATAGCTTCGGGTTACTAAGGGGGTAATGTTACGATTCGCTCGCAGGACAAATGCTTTCTCTCTTCTTTCTCTTTCAAACTAATACATTTCATTTCTCACACTTAACCTTGTTCCTTCCATGTCGTTCTACGACATTCCATACATCTCATAAGTGTGCTTATCCTCCACCGCGCAGGTACTCTATTTCTTCTGATCTTCTCACGCCGTATGTGCCAGCCCTTAACGTCTCCTTCTCATGCGTGGTTTCACTATTGGTCTTCTATTTCTAACGCCGCTTCCCACGCCGGCCCTTAACCACTATGACACGTAACTGTCATGCCTTTACTTTGCTATATAAACCCTTCAACAGGGCCCCCCTTCGCCTTTTCCTTAGCTTAGTTCTACCTACGACTTGTCATCTAGTAGTACCAAGCAATCCACTTGCCTTTACTCCTCAGTCTTCGTTCTACTATTAAGTGAACGCTTCACTCTACGGCTCGCCCACCTATGAGTGTCTCTACCCTTGATCCTTTGACCCACTTGTCAAGCTAGGCAGCGGTAACCTAGACCCGTCTATACCTTAGACGGTACCCAGACCCAGCATCCCCACGGCTGGTCTCGACATTGTCGTATATACGAACGACCGAATCTCGGACCCTGCTAGATGTTAGTAGGTCTACGTGCGACCATATCCATGGCCACGCGTAACATTTGAGCTGTTCAAAGGCAGCTTGTCAAGCAGAGGTCCAGCCCCAGGGCATGGTTTTCTTGATGAGATCAATGAGAGGGTGTGTGATGTTGGAATATCCCAAAATAAAACATCTATAAAAGTTGGTGAACCCAAGAAAAGAGCGAATGTCTTTGACTTTTTGTGGTGTTGACCACTTGGTGATACCATTGAGTTTGATGGGGTCCATAGCAAGTTATCCCTCTTTGACTATTATTTCAAGATACTCTACTTCAGGGACAGTGAAGTTACATTTTTCCAGTTTGAGATGGAGGTTGAGTTCTGTCATCTGTTGAAGGACATGGTGAGTTCATTCAGTGTGGATAGCATCATCTGGGGAGAAGATGAGTAAATCATCCATGTAAATGACCAACCATCCTTCAATGATCATATCATAGAAGGAATCATTCATGAATCACTGGAATGTGGCAGAGGAGTTAGTCATTCCAAAAAACATAACGAGGGGTTCAAAAAGTCCTTTGTAGGTGAGGAAGGCACCTTTCCATTGATGTCTATCTTTTATATGTACATTGTTATATCCCCATTGTACATCAAACTTGGTGAAGACACAAGCTCCTTTGAGTTTATCTAGAAGGTCAGAGATCAAAGAGAAAGGGTAGGCATTGCATATTACAGCTATATTATTTTTCATCTTTACTTTGCACATATAGACGCTTTTGCTATCTTATCTCAAGGAAAAACCTGACATAGACACTGTGCAAGACACAGGGGATCTACAGGCCCTTCCAGATCTGTGGGCATTCTATTTCAACTCTTCACATTCACCCCACAGATCACAATATGTATTTAATACATCATGATCATCACAGACCTCACATCAGTTACCCCATCACTGTGATGTGATCCCTTATCCTTAATTATCATTGACACCTTCCATTCCACCCACCCACAGCAGATCAACAGCTGGTAAACACATGTACTTATTAATCTCTGTTACAGGCCAACTCCTCATGTCAATCATGTTGGGCTTAGGGGATGGACAAATGTAGATATGTATCTACATTGGTACACAACATGTATCTACATCATAGATAGTATATAAAGTGAGACTGGATGGAGCTCAGTCTCCAGTCTAGTTCTCTTGTTTCTTTTCTACAATTCACACATAAGATAGTCTCTCCTCTCGACATCTAAAAGATAGTGATTGCCTGCAAGATTTGTAGTTGCAACATCACAAACAGTGTGTTCATTAAGATACCTGTAGTTTTGACATGGGTGAATTTTTTTGTCTTTCTTTTTGACAAAAAAGAAGGGTGAGGCTTGAGAAAAATTGGAAGGGTGGATTTTTCTGGCAGTGAGATTTTCATTGAGAAAATCTTCAGTGGCTTTCTTTTCTTCTGGGGTAAGCAGGTAAAGTTTTCTGATCTTTGGGGTGAATGAATCTTTGATGTTGATTTCATGATCATAAGGCCTGGAGGGGGGAAGAGAATCCATAGATTCTTTGACAAAGATTGACATGAATTCCTTGTACACATCTGAAAGGGTGACTTTTGGTTTAGCTTTCTCCATGGGAACAGCAAGCTCGATGGCAGTGGTAAGTCTGGCAACAAGTTTGGGGTGGGTTCAGTGGAAGTAGGAGCTGGACTTGATGATTTGGTGACACATGTAATTCATGGTGGCATGGTCGACATATTTCTCCCCATTGAGAAGATCTAGATATTGGAAGAGGGTGTGGTTGGGAATGGTTTCCACCATAATGTGGCATGGAGGT
Source organism: Pulveroboletus aff. annulatus (assembly GCA_038094595.1). NCBI lineage: Eukaryota > Fungi > Basidiomycota > Agaricomycetes > Boletales > Boletaceae > Pulveroboletus > Pulveroboletus aff. annulatus. Next base: position 5,362 of record JBBPTX010001384.1, read on the forward strand.
TTCATAGGAGGTGGTCAGGGTTGGGTATTGTCATGTCTCTTCAGATCTGTGACATACATGTGGTACAATGAGGCTGATTTGTTGAGGGATTCTGAGATGGAGATCATCTGCGATGACCAATCAATTGAGGGATTTGTGGCACAGAGCCAAGGTGTCCTAAGAATCACATTCTTGGAATCACAGTGCATAATGTGGAATCACACATTCTGGGTGACTTCTTTGATGTTGGTGAACAAGGTGGTGGTGTAACAGATAGCTCCTTTGGCATTAGGAGTTTGGTTGACATTGTTTACTGGGATAGATGTAGGGAGTTTATCTAGGGGTAGGTGATGTTTTCGGGCAAAGCTCCAGTCAAGGCAATTAATGTCCACCCCACTGTCGATAAGTGTGTGGGTGTTGACAGTTTTCATAGTGTGTGAAGAATCTATGAGCTGGAGAGGAATGTGCATAGATTTCATGGATGTAGATACAAGTACAGATGTACATAAGAGGAGGGGAAGCTACTGATGTCAAAGCAGGCTTCCATTTCAAAAATCCATGGTAAAGTGAACATGGGAGATAGTGGGTTTTTCGTCATTGTCATCCTTTATCTCAATAAGCCAAGGGAGTTCTTCTTCTTCCTCAACTTCTACTTCTATGACCTTCCATATGGTTTTCTTCAGCTTCAGAGTGTATGAGGGAAATGTGGGGCAAGCAGTGGACCTATGTCCCTTCTGATGGCAGCAGAAGCAATGTCCTTCGGTGATACACCTCTGGCATTCTTCAGGGGTTAGCTTCTGAATGCAGACAGCATCCATATGTTATGCGTGGCCTTGGGTAAGGTCATGCATGGACCTACTAATGCCTAGTAGGGTCAAGGATTCAATCATTCATGTATATGACGATACTAAGACCAGCTATGGGGATGCTGGATCGAGGGTACTGTCAAAGGAGTTTGATGGGTCAAGGGTAACCACTGTCTAGCTTGACTAGTGGGTCAAGGATTCTAGGTGGGGAGACACACAAAGGCAATAGGGCTGAGCATGAAGTGTTCACTTAATAGTAGAATGAAGACTAAGGAGCAATGACAAGTAGATTGCTAGCACTAACTAGGCGACAAGCTGTAGGTAGAACTAAGCTAAGGAGAAGAGATAAAAGGCCCAGTTGAAGGGTTTATATAGTACAAGGTAACGGCATGACTGTTACGAGTCACTGGTTAAGAGACGGCATGAGAAACGGCATTAGAAATGGAGAGAACAATAGAGAACTCATGTGTGTGAGAGAAATATTAAAGGCTGACGCATATGACATGAGAAGAGCAGAAGAAGAAGAGTACCTGCATGATGAAGGATAAGCACGCTTACGAGATGTATGGAATGTTATAGAACAACATAGAAAGATGTGAGTTAAGCATGAGAAATGAAATGATTAATCCGATAGTGAAAGAAAAGAAAAAGTGTTTGTCCTGTAAGCGAATCGTAACACCACATCCATAGCATTGGGGTCTTTGGTGGGGGTGAGGGTGGTGTACTGGTGATACATGATATGGGAGGGGGTTTTGTGGTGGGCAAAGATCTCACAGGCATGGTCCATATGAGTTTGGAACATGATAGCTGTTGCAACTACAATCTTTGTAGGCAATCACCAATTACTTAGATGTCGAGTGGATTCTTAAAGGTACTTTGTAGGCAGGTAAACAGAAGAACTAGACTGGAGATTGTGCTCCATCTAGTCTTGCTTTATATACTATTCTACGTATAGATACATGTTGTGTATTGATCTAGATATGTATCTACATAAGTCTATCCCCTAGGCCCAACATGATCGACATGAGGAGTTGGCCTGTGATGGAGATTAATATATATATGAGGTTACCAGCCATTGATCTGCTGTGGGTGGGTAGAATGGAAGATGTCAATGGTAATTAAAGATAAGAGATCACATCACAGTGGTGAGGTGACTGATGTGAGGTTTATGATGATCACGATGTATTAATTGTGTTGTGATCAGTGGGGCAAGTGGTGAAGAGCTGAAAGTGAAGCCCACTGATCTAGAAGGGCCTGTAGATCCCCTGTGTCTGGCACAGTGTCTAGGTCGGGTTTTCCCTTGATAAGATAAGGAAAGCATCCATATGCACAAGATAAAGAATGAAAAATATATAGCTGTAACAACAGCTTTCTTAAGCCAGGCATCTATGGTGATGGGTACAACCTCCGTGGCCAGGATATGGCATATGAGGGCTTCTGGGATAGTGGCTGAGTAGTAGCCAATCAGAACATTGTTGTCTAAGATGCTGGCAATGGCATAGTGATTCTGGAACTGAGCATTGTACTCAGTAAGCGAAGATGAGTAGCCACTGTTTTTGGTAGCTGTCATGTGGGTGGTGGTCAACCAGCAATTGCATTGCCAGTCATGTCATGGTGCTTGAATGCCAACAAGAAGGCATCACAGAATTAATTCCAAGAGCCCATTGAAATCAATCTATTGGATACAATTTTCGATGCTCTGAAAGTGTTAGCCCAGGTTAGTATAGAGCCCTTGGTCATATAGAACAGTGCAAAAGCAATCTGTTTCAGTGCATTGATGTATACTTCTGCATTGACACTAAGATAGAAAACAATGGAGTCCAGCCATTGCTTGGCTGTCTTGTAATCACCATCATATTTCTCGGAGGTGCCAATGTGGAGTTCAACTGGTTTCAAAGACATGGTGGATGTCGGTGGGCAAGGTATTGGGGAAAAAATATGGCCAGTTTGGCATCAAGGGATTGGTGATGAAGGGGTCATGTGGCAGGGAATCTGCAGAGAGGCATAAAAGCTATGAAAAAGATCACGAGTAGTGTCTTCTTCTTCAGAGTCAAGCAGTTGCTTGTCAGGGTCTTCTTCCCAAAAGTTTGGATGGTCAGAGGTATCAGACGAATCTGAATTCAAGGTACGTGAAGGTTCTTAGGGGTTTCAATGCAGATCAGTGGTTTGAATGTTTTGGTGGGAAGCAATGGTAGACAGCGTACATGATAGTGCACAACAGGGGTTAAGAACCTAGTTCTTTTATTATATGTGGCCTTGGGCGAGGTCATGCGTATACCTACAAAGCCTAGGGCCTAGCAGGGTAGAGGGATTCAAAGGAATGTCATTGAGAATATCAATATGTCAAAGTAACCAGCCATGGAGTTGCTGGATCAAAGTACCGTCAAGTTGACAGGTCAAGAATAACCTATGCCTAGCTTAACAATAGGGTCAAGGGGTTCAAGGAGGGACACATGAAGGTGTGAGAGCCAGAGTGCAAAGCATTCACTTAATGATAGAATGATGACTCAAGGAGTAACAAGGTAGATTGCTAGCACTATCTAGGTAGGAGCTGTAGATAGAACTAGGTTAGAGAAAAGAGCATAAGGCTTGATTGACAAGTATATATAATAAGAGATGACTCATTGAGGGCTGGTGTGTGAACTGTCTAAGAGCTGGCATGGAAATGGCAAGAGAATGTGATAGAATTGCAAAGAATATCAATGAAGCATGCATGAGAAGGAAACATTAAGGGCCAGTGTGTTACAGCTATATATTTTTACCCCTTATCGTCGCGCATATGGACGCTCCTTTCTCTTATCAAGGGAAAACCTGACCTAGACACTGTGCTAGACACAGGGGATCTACGGGCCCTTCTAGATCTGTGGGCTTCACTCACTCTCTTTCACCTTCACCCCACAGATCACAACACGTATTTAATACATCGTGATCATCACAGACCTCACATCAGTCACCCCGTCACTGTGATGTGATCCCTTATCTTTAATTACCGTTAACACCTTCCATTCTACCCACCCGCAGCAGATCAACGGCTGGTAAACACATGTATATATTAATCTCCATTACAGGCCAACTCCTCATGTCGATCATATTGGGCCTAGGGGATGGACTTATGTAGATACATATCTAGATTGGTACACAACATGTATCTACACATAGAATAGTATATAAAACGAGACTGGATGAAGCTAAGTCTCCAGTCTAGTTCTCTTATCTTCTGCCTACAAAGCATCTTTAAAGAAAGTCCCTCCTCTCGACGTCTATAAGATAGTGATTGCCTGCAGACCTTGTAGTTGCAACACAGTGCATACAGTGTGAGAAGATCAGAAAAGGAAGAGTACCTGCATAGTGAGGAAAAGGCATGCTAATGAGAGGGGTGGAATGTCGTAGAACAACATGGAAGGACAAGAGCTCAGTGTAAGAAAAGAAAAGTATTAATCTAATATTGAAAGTAAGGAAAAAGCATACACCTTGCAGATGAATCGTAACATCTTGCTCCTTTAACAGATAGGTTAGACATTCAGCTCCCTCACTACAGAACATTCATAGAAAGTAGTCACTTCAACATGTTTGTGTATTGATCTAGATACATATCTACATCATCCCTTAGGCCCAACATGATCAACATAAGGAGTTAGCCTGTAATGAAAATTAATACATACATGATACTACCAGCTGTTGATCTGCTGCAGATGAAAGAATGGAAGATGTGTATCAATAGTAATTAAATAAGGGATCATATCACAGTGATGGGGGACTAATGTGAGGTCTGTGATGATCATAGTGATTTAATATATGTTGTGATCTATGGGTATGGAATAGAAGAGTGGAAGCAAAGCCCATAGATCTAGAAGGGCCCATGGATCCCCTGTGTTTAGCAATGTGTCCAGGTCAGATTTTCCCTTGACAAGATAAAGGAAGTGTCCATATGCACAAGGTAAAGAATAAAAAATATATACTGTAATAGAATGTAAGTAAGAATGAATGACAAAGGATAAACAGATGTAAGTGTAATTAGAACATAGTCATGGAAAGTACTAGAATTATCATATGAATGTCTAAGAGGGTGAGATGCCCTAATAGAGGAAATAGAGCTGAAGTTCATATCTGCAAGATCTGGAGGTACAGTGACTCCAAAAAGCGTTACAATGTTTGACTAAAATGCAGTGTGTGTAGTACAATGCAATCATCCATAGGAATTTCACTTAGATTATGTGAGATGAAATAAGGTTCATACTCTCAGCTACCAAAACGGTCCCTGGGTCATGTGATTTGGCTCAGGGGCTGGTGGGATATGGCCATTTCAAAACAGCAATACCATTGTAACGCTTTTTGGACTTTTGATACAAGATATGGAATTATGGCTATATAAGGGTTTGTTTGCTATTGTTTGGTGCCACAAACAAAGATATACATAT
>JBBPTX010001385.1:0-10562 GCA_038094595.1 Pulveroboletus aff. annulatus
ACATCAGTCACCCCATCACTGTGATGTGATCCCTTATCTTTAATTACCGTTGACACCTTCCATTCTACCCACCCGCAGTAGATCAACGGCTGGAAACCTCATGTATGTTAATCTCCGCTGCTAGCAGAAGGCCGCATGTCGATCACTTAGGGCTAAGGGGATGGACTTATGTAGATACGTATCTAGATCGGTACACAACATGTATCTACACGTAGGATAGTATATAAAGCGAGACTGGACGGAGCACAGTCTCTAGTCTAGTTCTCTTGTTCTTCTCCTACAAGTAACATCTTAAGAAATACTCCTCTCGACGCCTAGCTTTTAAGTGGTTGCCTGCAAAGATTTGTAGACGCAACAGCAGCTAGGTCTTGGAAATGGTTATCGACATCGAGGAGAAAAGTGTCGTAGCTCATCTGGAAGGCATGGGAGTATAACTGGCATTGTGTGTGATAGATAAAACCCTGCATCGTTCTGCCAAGGGTGGTGTGAGGGAATACTGGACCTGAGCCGGAGATAAAGACGGCGACGTTATTGATCTGCATTGTGGTTTCAAACCAAGTAAAGATGGGCGAGCCATCGGAGGAATAAACACTAATAGGAATACGAAGACGATCGTCAGACATAAGCGAATGAAAGCAAACATAATCCTCATCGGTGAACCGCTCTTCCTGGAGCCGGTTGGTGTGGCGATGAGCCAAGACGGCTAGGGGGACTTGGAAGTCCCATCCAGAGTGGGCGACAAGGGAGTCCGAGCTGGGTGTGCGGACGAGTTGAGGGCGGTGAACGCCTAAGAACGAGGGGGGTCCAGGAGAAGGTTCCTGATGGGGTGGAGGTGTAAATGATGGCGAGGATTCAATCCTGCCAGAGACGGGAGAGACATGGGAGAGGGGAACATCGCCAACAAGAGTGGCGAAGTTGACAGGCTGAGGGGCGGCGGGGCGAGTAGGAGAGATCCTCTCGGGGTCGGCAGAGGGAAGACGGATTGTGCTGGGATTGGTGGTGGGTGCAGCTGCAGGGGTGTCGACATTGGTGAATTTGATGGCCATGAGGAGGAGATGGAGAGGGTTTATGTGCGGCGTGATGGGTGAGTGGATGCGAGAGAGAAAGCGTGGGGGTGACGTCTTTTATAGTCTTCTAGTAGCTCCAACAAATGTTTCAAATTCCGCTTGGGTTCCCAAGATTCTTCTTCAGCGGAGTACCCTTTCCATTGGATCAGGTATTGATGGGCCGACGACATACCTCGATGCCGTATGATTCGTTCTATTTCGTATTCTTCTTGTCCTTCGACAAGATCCGGAGGCGGTGTGGGGAAGTTTGGGCCGTGGACGGCGTTTTCGCGATAGGGCGATAACAGAGAAGCATGGAACGTGTTGTGGATTTTCCACATTCGTGGGAGTTGGAGGCGATAGGAGATGGATGAAATGACGTCAGAGATAACGAAGGGGCCTTCGCGTTTCGTGGCGAACTTTGGATCTTGGACGGACCTTTTAAGATTCCTGGCCTCCAGCCAAACTCATTGTCCTTTCTCGAACGGTACGAACTTTGACTTAGACCTGGATGCCATGACTTGCCGCGCAAGTTCATGGGATGCAAGGGCTTCGTCTCGTAAGGCAGTCAATTCTTTGAGACGGGATTCTATGGCAGGGATATTAGTTTCGGCAATCACTGAAGGAAGGGCATGGGGTTCGTATCCCATCATGAGGTAAAATGGGGACTTTCCGGTGACGGAGTGAGGGCGGTGATTGTGCGTGAATTCAGCATGAGAGATGTGATTGGACCATGTGGAAGGCTGATCTCTGCAGTAGATGCGGAGATAAGTTTTGACCTCTTGGTTGACGTGTTCAGTTTCTCCGTCAGTCTGGAGGTGATATGCCGTGGAGAGGGAGAGGTCGTAGTTGAGAAGTTGGCCGAGTTCTTTGGCGAAGGTGGAGGCAAATTGTGGACCGCGATCTGAGATAATCTTCTCGTAGAGACTGAAGTGGAGGTAGACTTTGTGGAAAAAGAGCGCTGCGACGCCTTCTGCTGTGATAGTCTTCTTCGTGGGGCAAAGAATTACCCCCTTAGTAAGGCTGTGGTCCACCATGACCAATAACGAGTCAAATCCCCTGGACAGCGGGAGATCGGTGATTAGATCACAGGAGATCTGCTGGAAAGGGCGGGAGCAGAAGGAAGGGATGGGGGCGAGTGGGGGAATGGTGGGATGCATGTTTGCCTTATTGCGCTGGCATATGGCACAGCCCTCAACGTAGGCGCGAACGAACGTGGCCAAGCCAGGCCACCAGAACTCCGAAGCGATGAGTTGGCGAGTCTTAAGGAAACCGGGATGTCCAGCAGAGTCGTGGTCATGAGAGTGCTGGATGACAGTGCGGCGAAGGTCATGGTCGGGAGGGACATAGACGCGTCCCTGATACTGGAGGACGCCATCGGAGTATTGCCAATCGGCGAGGCAAGAGCGAAAGGCGGGGGGAAGAAAGCTGTCGATCTCCTGTAGTTTATGGAGGACAAGGTCATCAGAGGAAGAAGCGGAGGCGATGTCATGTCTAAGGACCGTCGGTGGCTGGGCAACACATCCCTCCCAGTGCCCCTAATCTGAAGCATGTTTACACCTTAAGCCAAACGCACAGCGGTCTCCCTATCTCAGACTCAACCTGGGTGTCAGGGCTGGTTCGGTGTTTCTTGTTGCGACTACAATTCTTTGCAGGCAATCACTATCTAAACGTCGAGTGGAGAGACTATCTTATGGATGCTTTGTAGGCAGTGGAACAAGAGAACTAGACTGGAGACTGAGCTCCGTCCAGTCTCGCTTTATATACTATTCTATTTGTAGACACATGTTATGTACCGATCTAGATACGTATCTACATAAGTTCATCCCCTAGACCCAACATGATCGACATGAGGAGTTGGCCTGTAACGGAGATTAATAAGTACATGAGGTTGCCAGCTGTTGATCTGCTGCGGGTGGGTGGAATGGAAGATGTCAACGGTAATTAAGGATAAGGGATCACATCACAGTGATGGGGTGACTGATGTGAGGTCTGTGATGATCACAATGTATTAAATACGTGCTGTGATCAGTGGGGCGAAAGGTGAAGAGCTGAGAGTGAAGCCCACTGATCTGGAAGGGCCCGTAGATCCCCTGTGTTTAGCACAGTGTCTAGGTCGGGTTTTCCCTTGATTAGATAAAGAAGCGTCCGTATGCGCAAAGTAAGGATGAGAAAATATATAGCTGTAACAATTGCCTTCTTGCTAAAGCAACTTCTACTTCTACACATGCTACCTTTAAGATCACTGCTAAGCAGATATTATGTGGTGCTTGTGGCCATGCATAAGGATCTGGTGATAAAGTATGCAAGGGGCTTTTAAAGAGGTTGTTGGATATCTCAATGACACTAAGTTAGTGGTGGAGTTTAAACTTTGATGTGAGGGTGTGAAGTTCCAGTAATAGGTGTTCCTGATGAACCTTATATCAGTGACGATGACATCTATATCACCTCCATTGCTGAAACTATGGAGTTGAAGATATTCTTTGACTAATTTTCAAAATTCTTCTTTTGTGACTGCAATGTCAGGCTAATTGTTTGAATCTACTTCACTCTCTGTGCTCACAGTTGCTGGCGAGTTCTCCCTGGGCTCTCTATTATGAGTTTTTCTTGTACTACTGATACTACTGCTAATTCACAAGGTCTGGTAGCATCAACATATAAAAGATAAGATTGGAGAGGAAGAAAGGAATGGTGAAAAAAGATGGGCACTTGATAGCAGCCCTGATCAATGCTATCCTAAAGTGAAGATAACACACTCACTTGCTAAAGCCTGAGGAAGCAAGCAAGAGATTTGTAGCACATTCATTCATTGAGATAGTGATTGGATAAAAAAGTGAAGAGAGTCTAATTCTAGTGTTGTGACTACAATCCTTGTAGGCAATTACTATCTTGAGATTAGGCATCAAAAGAGAGTACTATCTTAGTATGACTGTAGGGAGAGAACAAAGAGAACTAGACTGAAGACTGAGCTTCATCCAGTCTTGCTTTATATACTGTCTATACTGTAGATACATATTGTGTATTGATCTAGATATGTATCTACATAAGTCCATTTCCTAGGCCCAACATGATTGACATGAGGAGTTGGCCTGTAATGAAGATTAATATATATATAAAGTTACCAGCCATTGATCTACTACAGGTGGGTAGAATGAAAGATGTCAACAGTAATTAAAGATAAGGGATCACATTACAGTGATGGAGATGACTGATGTGAGATCTGTGATGATCACAAAGTATTAAATATGTGCTATGATCTATGAGGTGAAAGTGAAGAGCTGAAAGTGAATGCTAATAGATCTAGATGAGCCAATAGATCCCCTATGTCAAGTTTTCCCATGATAAGATAAAAGAGTGTTCATATGCACAAGATAAAGATTGAAAAATATATAGCCATAATAGGCCTAGGGGATGGACTTATGTAGATACATATCTAGATCAATACATAACATGTATCTACACTTTAGATAGTATATGAAATAAGACTAAATGGAGCTTAGTCTCCTGTCTAGTTCTCTTTGTTCCTCTCCTACAGTTTACCATTAGAAGTCCTTCCTCTCAACATCTAAGCATATAGTGATTGCCTATAAGAAATTATAGATGCAACAGTTTTCCCTTGATAACATAATAGAAAAGTGTCCATATGCACAAGGTAAAATGTGAAAAATATATAGCTATAACACTTTCCTGCTGAATGAAACTACAGCATCTATAATTGAGAACTTCTTACTATAATCCTTGCTTTTACTAAATGGAAACAATACCTTCTAGGCATCACACATTCCATCATCATCCTCACTGATTATCAAAACCTCTTCTATCTAAAAGATCCACACAAACTCTTTTGTCGACAGGTGAGATGATCTCTTTTTCTTCAAGACTTTGACATTCTCTAAAAGATCACCCCAAACTCTCAGATAGGCTCTGCAGATGCCTTATCTTGCAAGGACTCAGTTGACACCTTCTTTAATAATATACATAGATGCATCTATTCTCCCTAACTCTGTAATCATCTCTGCTCTGGACACCACCCTCCTCCAATATATTTGTTTCTCTTTCTTTTCCAATCCCTTAATTCTATATGTCTTTAAAGAACTACAAATGAATTTCTTCCTCTTTTCTAGTTCTTCTTTATCAGACTGGTCTTTTGACAATGGCCATCTTTTCTTCCACTCTCACCTCTATGTCCCCTGCTTGCCACTTCTCTCTTCTCCATTCCATTCACTCCACCCCCACATCTGGCTATTGTTACAGCTATGTATTTTTCACCTTTACTTTGCACATATGAACACTTTCTTTATCTTATCAAGGGAAAACCCAACTTAGACACTGTGCTGGACGCAGGGGATCTACGGGCCCTTCTAGATCAGTGGGCTTCACTTTCACCTTTCGCCCCACTAATTACACATATGTATTTAATACATCGTGATCATTACAGACCTCACATCAGTCACCCCATCACTGTGATGTGATTTCTTATCTTTAATTACTGTTGACATCTTCCATTCTACCCACCTGCAGCAGATCAACAGCTGGTAGCCTCATATATATATTAATCTCTGTTATAGGCCAACTCCTTATGTTGATCATATTGGGCCTAGGGGATGGACTTATGTAGATACGTATCTAGATTGGTACACAACATGTATCTTGTTGCGACTACAAGTTCTTTGCAGGCAATCACTATCCTAAACGTCGAGCAGAAGACTATCTTATGAGGGATGCTTTGTAGGCAGGAGACAAGAGAACTAGACTGGAGACTGTACTCCATCCAGTCTCATTTTATATACTAATCTACGTGTAGATACATGTTGTGTACTGTTGCATCTACAAATCTTTGCAGGCAACCACTTGGAATCTAGTCGTCGAGAGGAGCATATCTTAAGATGTTACTTTGTAGGAGAGGAACAAGAGAACTAGACTGGAGACTGAGCTCCGTCCAGTCTCACTTTATATACTATTCTACATGTAGATACATGTTGTGTACCAATCTAGATACGTATCTACATACAGTGACTCCAAAAAGCGTCACAATATTTGACTAAATTGCAATGTGTGTAGTACATTGCAATCATCTGTGGGAATTTCACTTAGGTTATGTGAGATGAAATAAAGGTCGTACTCTTGGCTACCAAATTGGTCCCTGGGTCATGTGATTTGGCTTAGAGGCTGGTGAGATATGGCCATTTCAAAACAGCAATATCATTGTAACGCTTTTTGGACTTTTGATATAAATGAAGTATTTCTGATATATTAGTACTTGGTATAGCCTCATTTTGCCTTTATCACTGTCTCAACCCTCCTAGGCATACATTCAATTGACTTCTGACACTCCTCTGTTGGTATCTCCTTCCACACCTCCTGGATTCTCTTTCACAACTTCAAAATCCTATTCAGAGGATTTTCATACTCTGCTAGCCTTCTCTTGAGATAACCCCAGAGATGTTCAATGGGTTCAAGTCAGAAGACTATGCAGACCACACCATAGTCTCAAAATTATACTCCTCTAGCCACTCCTTTATCTTTTTACAGGTATGCTAGGGGTCATTGTTCTGCTAAAAGTTGGTATTAGAAAAATTAAGACCATAATACTACAGAGTATTCAGCAGTTCATTCTTCAAAATTTGAAGATAAAGATCATCATTTATCCTACCATCAATCTTGGCAGCATATCTAACTCCCTGCCAAGTTATACATCTCCATATCACCACTGAACATTTATCAAACTTAATAGCACCCCTATTATTAAACCTCTCATCTGGGTTTTTTCCACATCCACTTATGTCCATCTAATTCCAGATGATTGATTTTGATCTCATTAGACCATATAATCCTTTTTCAATCCTCCACAGTCCAATTTTTATAAGCAATAGCAAAGTTCAAGTAAGTCTTATAATGTTTGAAAAAAAGTAAAGGGAATTTGGACCTGACAACAGCCTTCATGCCAGACTTTTTCAAGTGGTGGCAGATGGTATTAGGATGGAGAGGCTGGTTGATGATGTTGGAGAGAGTCTTGGTCACCTGAACAGCATTCTCTGCCTTGTAAGTAGAGATGAGATGGACTACATGGTGAATGTTGGCAGAAGAAAGCTTGACTGGACAACCACCAATAGACTTTTGAAGATCAAGATGCTCCTTGGAATGAAGTTTGTATATGGTGGCAGTGCTGATACCAGTGGTAGAGGCAATAGAGCAAAGGGAATGACTAGTATCAAGCTAAGAGAGGATAGTATGCTTTTGAGTAGTAGTAAGAGATCATATGATGATGGTGGTAAAGAATAAAGAGGTGTGGGAGTGTGTTTCAACTCAGATATATCATTTATATGTATATCTTTGTTTGTGGCACCAAACAATAGCAAATAAACCCTTGTATAACCATAATTCCATATCTTACATATATCAAAAGTCCAAAAAGTGTCACAATGATATTGCTGTTTTGAAATGGCCATATCTCACCAGCCTCTAAGCCAAATCACATGACCCAGGGACCAATTTGGTAGCCAAGAGTATGACCTTTATTCCGTCTCACATAACCTAAGCGACATTCCCACAGGTGATTGCAATGTACTATATACACTGCAATTTAGTCAAACATTGTAACGCTTTTTGGAGTCACTGTATATCACGGGTTAAGCCTTATAAAGAAAGGCTTCAGGGACAACCTGTCATCACTCCCAGCCCTATACAGGTAACCGAGGACCGAGATAATCTATACGAAGTCAAAAGAATCATCGCTAGTAGATTCAAAGGTCATCGCCTTGAATACCTAGTCCACTGGCTAGGCTATGATGAGACAGATCGAACTTGGGAACCGGAAGATCATCTTCTACCAGGTGCACTCGATGCCATCGGCGATTTCCATAGGGAGTATCCTTCTGCACCTTAAGGCGTCGGACGGCATGGGAAAAACCCGGGTTTTTGCCGCGGGGGACTTCGTCCTTGTGACTGAGCCGAGATCCCGATTTAGGGCGGAGCCCAAGCTACCGCTTGAGGCCTAGCATGGTATCAGCAGTAAGATAGCAACGATGTTCGACGATACCTCACCATTCGAATGCGATTCCGGTTTTCAAGACGATTATGAGTCGGAGGACGATACGGGCGATCAGGTAGTTCAAATTCTCCTACAACAAAACCTCCAGATGAGCCAAATGCTCATGAAAGTTGTCAATGTCGTCAATGAGGCCATCGCATCTGCAAAACAACGTGCAGACCCCATTCCCTACCACACGTCAATCTTGACAGGAGAAATGTGGGTCCAGGAGCTCCTCAATGGCCACCCAGACCGGATTCGAACTGAACTTGGGGTTCGAAAATGCGTTTTTGATAAGCTCATTGAGGAGCTAACCCTGCAAGGATACCGACCACCGAAACCTCGCACCAATCAAGTCACCCTTGAGGAACAACTCAGCATATTCCTGTATACGTGTGTTATTGACCTCTCATCAAGGCATGTTGCGGAACGTTTTCAACGTTCACATGACACCATTTCTAAGTACATTTTACCTTCGTTTTACATTTATATATTCACAACCATCTAGATACTTCTGTAAAATGTTAGATGCATTTTCATCGACCTCTATTTACACCAAATATGTCAAGTTACCTCGTGCAGATGATCCGACACCATCTCATGTCATGAATGATCCTGCAGTTTATCCATATTTCAAGGACACCATGGGGGCACTTGATAGGACACATATAGCCTGTAATCTGTCAGCAGCTAAGAGGGATGCAACATGAAATCACAAAGGCTTTCATTTGTTGAATTGCCTTGTTGCATACAACTTTAACCTGGAGTTTGTATATGTGCTCAATGGATGGGAGGGATCTATGACTGATGCGACAGTTTACCACAATGCTTGCAACACAGATTTCAAGATACCTGACAGGAAGTACTACCTTGCAGATGCAGGATGTTACGCTTTCAGCAAATGTCTTAAGTGAAAGAGAGAGACTAATGTTCTTCACTAAGGTTGGACACTCACAAAGAGGTACCACAGAGTCCTTAGGAAGTTCAGAGTCAAGCAAGGGATGAAGGAGCTCAAGATAAATGTGATTACAGCACAGATCAAGAGTGGGATAAGAGTACATGCAGCAGAGGTATAAGTACTATGATGTGACTAATAGCACTGATGTAAACACGGGGATACTAAGCTGTTGTGAGAGAAGTGGCTGTGGAGAGAAGCTGTCCATGGGAGAAGTGGACTTAATACCATAGTATTGGGAAAGGGTCCATGCATAGGGCGGATGAGAAGAGCAGAAAGAGAACCTGTGCTATAGTTGTACAAAGGGATGTGAGGGTCGAGAGATGACAAAGGAAGAAGGAAAGAATTGTAACATTACCCCCTTTCTATTCTTAAACTTCCCAAGTTTAATCCAATCTTGGCCCTGTAAACAAAGCAGACACTTGAGAGGGAGTGAGATGAAGGTAGATACAATCGTCCAGGATATGACTGGATTGCTCGCAATGGGTGCAAGATCGTTGTGGGCAACACTGAGCTTTATGTCCATCCTCGTCGCAGAAGTCACAGTGAGCTGAGGGACAGGCCTGGGATATATGTCCTGGAGTCATAGTGCAACAGACTGCACATTGGTATTGTGGGTAGTACGCTTGAAAATGTCCTCTGGAATGACATACGGGACATTCTACATCCCAAAGGTCAGTGGGGAACCCTCAAGAGGTGGAAGATCAATTGGGAGAAGAAGCGGAGGAGGTATCTTCCAGTAGACCAAGGAAGGATGGATGGCCATCATAGGTGGCTAAGGGTCCAGACGAAGGAGGAGGAGGTTGCGATTGAGGAGGAGGGATAGGTGGTGTGCCAAGGGATGATGATTGTGATGAGGAAGATGATGAGATGCGAGCAAGAAGAGATGGTGGTCATTGATCAAGAGGAGTAGGAGGACAAGGTTTGATCTGATCTTCGAGGACTGCATTGATATAGCAAAGGCATTTGCTGTGAGTCATGGATTGGAAGATGAAACGAAAGGTGGAGGTGATGAGATGGGGGGGGATGCATTTGACGAAAGAGTGGAAGCCATAAGAGTGAAGGATATCTAAGACATTCTTTGGAATGCGGCCTAGGATAACACGAAGTGTTACGATTTGCTCGCAGGATGAACACTTTTTCTCTTTTGTCTATATCGGACTAATACTTTCCGTTTCTCACGCTTTACCTCCATTCCTTCTATGTCGTTCCACAACATTCCATACATCTCGTAAGCGTGCTTAATCCTCCACCGCGCAGGTACTCTTTACCTTCTGATCTTCTCATGCCGTATGTGCCAGCCCTTAATGTTCCTCTCTCATGCGTGGTTTTGCTATTGGTCTCCCATTTTCTAACGCCGCTTCCCACGCCGGCCCTTAACCTCTGTGACACGTAACTGTCATGCGTTTCCCTTCACTATATAAACCCTTCAACAGGGTCATCCCCATTTTCTCCTTAGCTTAGTTCTACCTACGGCTTGTCGCCTAGTTAGTGCTAGCAATCCATCGCCTTTACTCCTTGAGTCTTCGCT